>PVJO010008638.1:0-74412 GCA_004026905.1 Hystrix cristata | reverse complement strand
GTAGGCAACAGTATCCCCCGCTGCTCTGGGTGTGAACTCTCTGCGCCGCGCCCAGCGCTCAGAGCGCAAAGCTGCCTGCACAACCCGGAACAAAACCAGCCCCACAGCCCCAGTTTACCTCCGAAATTTCTGGAGGGTGGGGAAACACATCTTGAATTCTCAGACTATGCCTGAAGGCGAGCAAACAAGAGCAAGGGGAGAGAAGGGCACAGACAGGAGATGTAAAGCAAGCAAAAGACTTTCGATGCACCTGGCAGCGTCTAAGTGGCTTCCTAACCTACCCTGCTGGGCGACCCCAGGCTGGGGTGGAGCCAGGAACGCTCAGGGTCGGAGAAGTAAACCGCAGCCTTGGACGGCTTGCGAGGCAGCCGGAGAGGGGGGACTGAATGGAAAGGATGGAGGTCTTCCTTTTAGGCGCAGTTTAGGTGTCAGTCAAGGATTGGTCGGTCCCTCTCGCCCCTACCACCTTTGCTCCACCATCCACCACCCAGCAAACCCAGACACCTGGCCAGCCCGTCTGGCCAGCTCCGGATGCCCGGGAGTGAAGCTATCTTGCCTTGGTCCTGCTCGCCTACCTCTTCCCCGCAAGGCGCGAAACCTCTCCAAAGCTGCGTTCACGAAGTCCGACTCCTGGGGACCCGCTGGCGAGGCGACCTCAGTCCCCCAGCGCTCTAAGGGCGGGCACCGGGCTGTCACCCACCCGTGCCGCTCGGGCGCGCAGGCCCCACCCAGCTTCGCGCCCAGCGGGGCAGCTGACGGCGACCAGGCTCGCCCGAGAGCGGCGCGCACAGCCCGGGTCAGACCTCCTCGCTCGCGCAGCCACTCGGGTCTCCTCCCCGGGAGCCCCGCGCAAAGCCGAGAGCCCCGGGGCAAGTTTGCAAGCGCCCCGAAGCGTGGGAGGGAGTTCGAGGGGCGCTGGGCAGGGCGGAGGCAGAGGCGAGTCTTACCTACCTCGGTACGGACAGCCGCGAGGCGCCATCCATGGTGGGTGGGCGCGCCGAGCAGAAGGGCGGAGGCGGAGGCTGCAGGTCCGCTGCCCACGGAGCGCGCACCGCGGCGCGGGGACAGAAGCGCGCGGGCCGAGCTGCGCGGCTCCCCGGCGGGAGGCGAGCCGGGATGCTCCGCCAGCTCCAGCCTCCTACCCGGCTCCTGCGTCGTCTGGGCGGCCCGGGCTCAGCCACCCGCGGCTGCTCCTCGCGCCCAGGAGAGACGCGCGGACCGCACGCCCCTCCCCGCCCGGCCCGGCCCCTCCCCGCCCCTCTCGCGCCCCTCTCGCGCCCCGCGGGTCTCAGCCTCCAAGTTGGTCGCCGCCGTCCCGCGCTCGCCCTCGCTGGCTGCAGTTCCCGCTGTCCCCGCTGGCCGCGCCCCGTCCCTGTGGCTCCCCGTCTCCCTCGCTTTGATTTTTGTCTCTTCTACCGTGCCGGGGGGTCGCTTCGAACAATGTCCCCAGCCCCCCACTCCCCCCTTTTTTCTCTTGGAATTCTCTTGATCTGGGTTCTCACATTCTTTCATCTAACTCGTGTTCCTGGGTTGTGACTCCGCCGTCCCTCACCTGTTAGAACCCGCGAGGACTTTGAGATCTGGAAAGCGGGGACAGTGGCCCTTCCTCCGAGGCCACATCCCTCACTTGGGTCTGGGTGAGGAGCTGGCGCGGACGCCCGGCATCTCCCTGGACAAAAACGTCCAGTGTTTTAAGAAGAAAGACACTGATAGTAACAAATGTCTGTTAAAAGGAAGATGCAGTTCACTCTGCCTTAAAAAAAAAAATTAAAACAAAAACTAAAAGGGAAAACTCTGGGACTTCCGGGAATGGGAAGATAAATATACCTTTTCCTATCGCTTTTCATAAGTGCAACTCAAACCCTGAAGATTACAAAGCAAGCATAACACAAAGGCGGGCAGCAGCGTGCTGAGGAGCCCAGACCCTGAGACTCCATAAATGCCACCACCACGTTTCCTGGGGTTTTCTTTTTGCCTCTTATGCCCCCGTCTTGGGCTGAAGATGCTGGCAAGCCAGATATATCAAAAGGCAGAGACAGAAGATGACCCAGGAAAAGTCTTCCTTCTCTAGCCCCTTTCTCTAGAAAAGGGACAGCTGAGCAAGACAGAAAAATTATAGACAATAACTGCTGCACTCCATTGAACGCTGCAAGAGAAAACCCAAAACCAACTCTCAACCAACAACCACAGGCCAGTGGGACGTCTATTTCACCACCTACGGGCTCCAACGACCAAAGTCAACTCCCTGGGCCAGGTGGGGTCAAAGAAGGTTAAGTGGAGACCTGGAGTTTGATCCCCGGAGAAGGAAGCAGGAGCAGTCTCCCCTGCTTGTCTGCCCTCTTCATGGTTTCTGTGGAGCCTCCACACAACACTAATGGTGTCTCCTTCCTATCCACACATACAGATAGTATAGTAAGGCAGAGTACAGAGCCAGGACTTCTCCCTTTCGGCCAGTGGAGCCTTGGGGGGCAAACCACACCCACAAAGCACTAAAGGGCCCCTCCAACCCTACACTGGGGTGGTGCCAGAGGAGGCAGGCCATGTGACACCATAGCAGCAGTGAGGACTCCTCCACCAGGTGTCCCCGAAGCCAAGTGAACCCTGGACCTGGGGCAGTTCGGCTCCCACTTGCCTTACCCTACGGGAGCAGCGTCAAAAAAAGCAGCTACAATTTATGTTTAAATATGATTCACAATGCCCCACACGGGCAGACTTTCATAGAAAATGACTCAGCATGCTAAGAACCAAGAAGATGTCAAAGTGAGTGAAAAATAACAATCACCAGATGCTAACCCTGAGCTGACAGAGGTGTGAAAACGATCTGTCAAAGTTTCAAAGCAGTCATGATAAAAATGCAATTGGTCCCTCCTATCCACGGCTTCCTCAGAGTGGATACAACCAATCTCAGAGAATGTTTGAAAACAATTGTCTGCACTGAAATATATACATTTTTTCTTGGTAATATTCCCTAAACAATGCAATCTAGTAACAACTTACACATTTACATACATTACAATATATGAATGGATGTGTGTAGGGTAAATGCAAATACTACATCATTTTACGTGAGGGACTTGAGCATCCTTGGATTTTGTTATATGCGGGGCACACTGATTTTACTTGCATTTCATCGTACTACATTTTCTGATCTAGGGCCTTCGGGATGAGCATATTCATTTTCTATTGCAGTCATAAGTAGTTACTAAAAAGTTAATGGCTTATAACAACATCAAATGTATAATCTTACAGCTCTGGAGGCCGTTTAAGTACCAGACTAAATTCAAAGTGTTGATGGGCTCCTTTCAGAGACCAAAGCCATTTCTCAGTCAGTCCAGTTGTTGGCAGAATTCCATTCCTCATAGTTGTAGAAACAGTTTTCTCATTTTCTTGCGGGTGCAAACTCAAGATCATTCTCTCCTTCCAAGGTCTGTCATATTTCTTGCCTTGTGGGCCCCTATTTCCATCTTTATAGCCAAGGTGAGTCATGTTCTTCTTGCACATATCTGTCTGGCCTACTCTTATTCTTGCCCCCCTTTTTTTTTTTTGTATTGGGGATGGAACTCAGGGCCTTTTGCTTGCTAGGCAAGTGCTCTAGCACTGAGCTGAATCCCCAGCCCCTCTCCCTTTCTCTTTTTAAGTGTTCATATGATTAGTTGAGCCATTGCCTGACTAACCTAGGGGAATCTCATCTCAAAATCCTGCATAATTCTTTAGACCATGTAAGGTAACACAGTCACAGTTTGGGGGGATTAAGATCTGAACATACGTAGAGGACTGTTAATCTGCTGCCACAGTCAGGTGCTTTAGTGGTTGGAGTAGTGGGTAGGGAGGGAAGTTTCCATACCTGAGATGCGGTGACATGTTTCTTTTTTGTTTGTTTTGGTTTTTGGTGCTGGGGATCGAACTCAGGGCATTGTGCTTGCAAGGCAAGCGCTCTAACCACTGAGCTAAATCTCCAGCGACCTTTGTTTCTTTTCTTTTCCTTAGATTTTTATTAAAATTTTTGAAAAATTACACAAACTTACAGGCCATTACACAAGCTTACAGACCACAATACATTGTGCCTTTTGCTTATGACAGTGAGCAATGTAAAGAACCACATAAATGAAGCAGTAAGTCACAACTACATAAAGTTACTATAGCACCCAGTGTACGTGTCACTGATTTAAATTTGGATTATTAGGTTCTTATTTTTAAGATATCATTATTCCTCTGCATTTCCATTCCCCTCCCCCTTTGCCCTCTTCTTGTTCCCTTGAACCCTTTATCAATTAGCTTATATCTAACACTTTGCCTTTTTGTGTTTCTTATACCTGATCTATTATTACAATGATCCTCGGGTTGTCCCTGGGCCCACGTCTTCTTGAGTTGGAGATTCAAAAATATTGTCCTTGTTAAATGACTCTTTTAATTCCTGTCCATAGTCTTCACTCTCTCATCATTCAACAAACACTCATTGTGTTAGTCTGTTTTGACTGCTATCACAGATTACCACAGACGGGATCTTATGTGAAGAACAGAAATTCATTTCTCATGGTCAGAGAGGCTGGCAAGTCTAACATCAAGGTTCCAGCAGAGTCAGTGTCCAGTGGCGGCCTGTTTCCTTGTTCATAGATGGCCCTTTGTCTCTTCACATGGTAGTAGGGACAAACAGATCTTTTCAAAGGGCACTAATCATATTCATAGGATATGTTCTAATCACTGCCTAGAGGCCCCACCTCCTATTGCCATTATATTAGTAAATAGGTTCATCATTAATTTCAGGGAGATACACATCTTCAGACCATAGCACCTGTGGAGTATGTCCTGGGGTTTGGGTGCCACTAATGTGATGTACATACTGAGGGGTAATAGGAATTCTGTGGTCCCTACCTATTCCATTAGACTTTATATACATCATAAACAAGGGAACAGACCACATGAGACACTAAGAGTAAAGGTGCACAGTATGAATTACATACAGTGGGGTAACTTTGGATTGGATAATTGGGGAATGCATCTCTCAAAAGGGAATATTTACATTTATATCAGGACAGCAAGAGTCAGATGGATAAAAGTCCAGAGGAAACACCTTGGCCAGCAAGCAGAAGGAACAGTTACTGAAATAGATCCTGAACCAGTTCTGAGATGACAATTAAATTAGTGGCTTGTAAAATACTCTACAAAGAAGGTTGGAGCACGTTTTCTTCCTAACAGCGGTTTTCCCTCCTCCCTTTGTAGTAGTTAGCTGGTGAAAGCTTGCACTTCACAACTCATTCTGGGGTTGAGTAAAAAGCTGGGATATTCTCTTCACCCTCCTCCACCCCACACACTTTATGATCGCTGCCTAACACTGAGGATCTCTTCACCATAACTGATAGGCATGGTATACATTTTCCCATCTAAAAATAAAGAATAGGAAAAGAAAAAAAGTATCAAGAAAGAAATCACTGCTGTAGGGAAATGGTTCAGTCTGTAATTTATATGTCACACATTAAGATGCAGTGCTTGTTAAGAGACAAAGGAACTGTCTGTGTGCCTTTAAAGTCCTAAAAATTTCTTCATTACGACTTAGAATCTTAATTTATAAAGCGAAGTGGAACGTTCTTATATTTTGCTATTGCCACAATCGCCCTGCACCTGCTAAAGCAAGTAAGCAATGAAGTCCAAAAACCTAGTTGGGGATATTTGGGGATATTCATAAAGTTTTGTATCAAAATGTTAAAATAAACACTTGGAAATTTTATTTTTTTTAAATCAAGTGGAAAATATGGCATCATAGAACATCTCAAAACCTGAGTTTGAGATTTTTCTTTCAATTTTCTTAGCCTTGTCATGCTCTCAACTGTGGTTCTGATTTCCGAAATACAGTCAGGGACCAATTTCAAAAGCAGAAAATGGAGGATGTAGTTAGGCAGATGGTTCTGGATGGCAGATGTCAAGATTTGTACCCCTCAGGGAATGGGAGGTTGCCAGGTGCTGCTCTTTTAATGTGATCTCAAAACACAGTCAGAAATCATAGGTTTGGTTTAGATTTCTGGAACAGTTCTGAAAAGCTGGAATGTGGGAATTAGTTTTGATGCTTCAGACCCAAGGTTCAATGATACTCATAGAACTGGAAAGGAAGACTGTACAGGGTCTGCACAGTCCTAAGGGCACATAAAAATGACCCAGATCCACTTGTATAGGCAAAATGGATGTCTTACTTAGCTTTAAGAATGTAGGTACAGAGACAGAGCAAGGCAGATGTGGCTTGTGGCGTGTAAAAATCAAAGGCTGGCATACACAGCGGCAGCAGGGAAATGGGAAGAATCCCCATGGAGCCCAGGGACAGCTGCTTTCATCTTGCCAGCCTCTTAATATCCCTCCCTGGTGTCCACAGCTTTGGTGACCTGGATGAACTTAACTAGACACATCTCAGTGCTATCAACAATGTGATTCATATTCAACTTTAACAGTGAGCATCTGCATATAGCAACTTTCGCCCACGAAGGACTGCATTTTAGCATGCCTGGATCATGATTCAGGTCCAATGGGTCACAACTCTGGCTTTATATCAATGCTTAAACCCC
This sequence comes from Hystrix cristata, assembly GCA_004026905.1. NCBI lineage: Eukaryota > Metazoa > Chordata > Mammalia > Rodentia > Hystricidae > Hystrix > Hystrix cristata. The sequence continues at coordinate 67,861 of PVJO010008638.1, read as the reverse complement.
TTCAAGACCAACCAAACAAGAATTTGTAGAGATGGAATCCAGACATTAGTATTTTTTAAAAGTTTCCAGTGTGATTTTAATGTGTAAAGTCTATATACAGACTTCTAGTCTGTAGCAGATCTTGGAAAGCCATTCCCACCCCCAACACTTTATAGAAAAAAAAAACCAAAAACAAACAGACAAACAAACAAACAAACAAAAACCAGGCCCAAGGAGAAGAAAGCCGGCTCAAGATCTCACCGTGCAGAGCTAGACCAAGAACAGTTCTAATCTCGCCATTTAGAAGAGGTCACAGCTGTCCTGGTGAAAGTAATAGGTTGCATAGGTCACAGATAACAGAAGCAGATAGTCAGGTCATGTAGAGCAAATATAACTTTGTTTTTTAACCTTTCTTTGAAGGATTCTTTTATATAACTTTCAAGTTCCCAGGAAGACGTAAGTTTCTATAGTGTTTAATTATTTATGTTTCATTTGTGTTCGTGTGGATTCTTTTCTAAGCACTTGAACTACATCAGTAAATAAATTAGGCAAGAATGCTTGCCCTCCTATTTCTTATATTCTAGTAGGAGAAGGCAGATGACAAACAGCTCATAGAGAAAAAAGTGAATTAATTTAAGGGAAGAATGATATGTGCTACAAAAGAGCAAAGATCGAGTATGGAGAAGAGGCATCTCCTAGCATTAAGTGTACTGGCCATATTTGGCCCTATTAAAATGGTGACCCCTGGGCAAAGGAGTGGATGGCAGTGAATATCCGGAGAAGACTGATCCAGGCAGAGGGAATAGAGGAAGCTGTTCCATTCAAGAGAATCAGGTTTTTAGGAAAGGAAGGGGTGGGGGAACACCTCATTAAGGTTCTTTATGTCATCGTAAGGACTCTGGCTTTATTGAGACAGAAATGAGACTCTTGAGGGTTTTGAGAAGAACAGTGAAATATAATTGGTATTTTTGAAAGATTAGTTTCTGATGTGAGAAGGGAGTCTACAGACACAAGAGAGAAGACTTGTTTCCAGTTGCCGGAGGTAGCAAGATAGTGCTGAGAACAAAAGACATTTTTATTGTATTTTGTTTTTGTTTATCTGCTTCTGTTGTTGCTGCAGTGGGCGCAAGCCTTTTGTCAGTTAGCTACATCCCAAGATCCTTGTGAATACCCTGGTGACGATGGCTGACGCACGGACTGAGGGACAGTTGCTCTCTTTGATGGGACTTGCTAAGCAAGAGGAACTGGGAAAGACTCCAAAAAAAAATTATATTTTAAGAGCTTAGAATGGTCATTATTTTTAAAAACACTGTTCCTAGACACAAAAGGCATCTTTGTATTATTCAAATATAAAGAATCAATTATACTTTTCTGTACTTCAGCTTTAATAGCTGAAGTAATTATAGAGTATTGTTTTGTAGATAGAATCCATTCCTTTAATGGTATTTTTAATTTCTATAGTGCACTGAAAAAATTCTCTAGCAGAATCATATAACCCAAATAATTAAATTTAGATATTAAATATTCATGTTTATTCCATAATTACGAGATTACATTCTAAAATAATAACTGTTTTCTATCCTGAAATGTTTCTTTTTTTGTATTCTAACATATTTAAAGCATACCAAATAGGCAGTTCTGTGTTTCCAAGGCATCTTGTAACTCCTCTAGGACAGCCTGTCAGTGATCACTGATTTTTAATATTATTACTTATTTGATGTCTGTCATTTAGTTACATTCTCTAAAATACATAAAGGCAGGGAATACAACCGTCTGATTCATAATTATACCTCCAGCACCTAGTACAATTTTGGTATATAATCATTAATGAATATTAACTATTGAAATTATTAATAAAGGCTTACTTTAAAATAATTTTATTTCCTTTCATTTCTCAAACTGTTAAATTGACATTGGGACTTTAAGAGGAACCCTGTTAAAAACAACTGCTGTATTCATCAGGTTCTTTCTCTGGCTTCGGTGTTATTTTTAACAACAGAAACATAACAGGTGATTGATCCATGGAAGAGGTAATGGCTATCGTTAACAATTTTCTGCAAAACATGTCCTGAGTGTCATATATTGGAAGCAGTTTCACTGACAGTAAATAGCTCTGTTACACTTTAGCTACACAATCTATCTTATATCTATTATATTTGTCTTTCACACAAATATTTTCCTTGATTAAGTAAATCTGTGACAATATAGCCCAGTTATTGTTAATAATTTTATTTTGGCCTTCGAAGTCCATAAGACATGTTGTCAATTTCCACTTGCAAATTGCTATCCATTGTAAGAAAACTAAATTACTGTCAGAAATTAAAGGTAAAAATAAGGATATGTACACTTAAAAGACACTTTCGGGAAATGAGTACTAGATAGGGCCTGAAGAATTACTCTCTTGGCATTAGAGACTACAATCGGAAGAAGAGGAAAGGATGGAGAAAATGTGAAACGCCCCTAAGAAATTAGCAAGTTTTCACCTTTGTAGAGCTATTAGTTGAATAAATTCACAGCCTGGCACAGGAAAGTTGCATGGTTCACAGATCCTCAAGAGGTGTAAATAACTGCAAAATCCCAGGAGGTGGGCTAGGAGAGCAAGGAGAGAACCAGAAGTTTGGCATCAAAGGTTAAAAGGAGATTACCAAGTTTTATAAAAAGTCTACAGTGCTTAATAAATAATTGTGTTAGTTTCCTACTACTGCTACAACATATTGCCACAAATTTAGTGTCTTAGAACTACACAGTTTCAGCCCTATATGATTTTGAAAGTCAAGAGTCTGATATGAATCTCATGAGTCTAAAATCAAGGTTTTAGCAGAACTAGTTGTTTCAGAGGCTCCAGGGGGAAGGGGAATACTTTCACTGCCTGCAGAGATACTAGCAGATACTAGCAGCTGCCTGCATTTCTTGGCACTGGCCACATGACTGTCACTTCTGTGTCTGTTGTCACATGGCTTTTTCCTTCTTTTGACCTTTTTTTGCTTTCTCCTAGGACTATGTGTCACATTTTGAGCTCCCCCTCGATAATCTAGAATAATATTTCCATCTCAAGCCCCTTAATCACATCAACAACCCTTTTGCCTACAACATGATGTAGTCAGTTTCTAGATGTTAGGATGAGAACATCTTGGGACATGGGGCCATTATTCAGCCAACTGCAGGAGGAGGGTGTGCACACAGAATTTTCTATAATTTCAACAATGTAACTGAATTTGGGTTAAGAGATTTTTAATTGATTAATTAATTGTACATATATTTCAGGTATTTTTAGAAGTTCCGGAAAAGGGGAAATAATTGGTCCTAGAAACAGCTCCTACATTATCTGAAAGGTTCCCCAAGCTGTTGTATTGGCGTCCAGCGAGGGCTACCTCTCTTCAGGACAGAAGCTCTTCACATAGATGCACGGCAATTTTGCTGTAGACACTGTGGGTGTCAAAATCTTCAGATGCCCTGGGGGCGGATCTACATACAAGGACAAAGGATGCTGCCTGCCTTGGGCTCCTCGCCACTTGTCACCCTGCCCTTCCCCATGCGGTCTCAAGATGGGAAGTCCAAGGCATTACGGATGAAGTGGGAGCTTTACAATTACTTCGCTCACCAAGAAACGTGTAGCCTTTGCTGTGCTTCGTATGTGAGCAGCTGCATCTTTGAACATGTGAAAAGGGAGACTTTGTTGCCTAGAATGGACATCTAAGTTTTTTCAGCTTAAACTTTTTACATTAATACACTTTAAAAATTTTACACATGCTGAATGGTAGCAGTGCCAACATTTTGTGACTATTAGGCCACAAATTTTTGCACAGCACTTGTTTCTTCGTACAGAGAGTAAAATCACAATACCAATATTCGCAATTGGCCATAATTTTGTGGGAAAAGGCAGCGCACTGGGCAGCTTGGGCTCAGAGTATGCTAGAGGTCAGATCCCTGGTAAGCTCATCGTGCAGATGTGGTATTTAACTTCAGGTTAGGAAATCAGCTGTGAATGCACACATGCTAGCTCTGGATAGTGGAGTGGCCTAAGAACACAGATTGAAGAGGAACCCAAACCTCTCTACTGCTAGGAAGGCCTGGGAATTGGTGACGAGCCAGCCACAGTGGGTAAAGGGGGTAGATGGTGCCCAGTGTGCATCTCACAGGGGTAAAAGCAAGCCACACCTCCCAGTTCATACCAGGGAAATGCCACCAGCACTGGTTTAGGACGTTCAGTGTTTACAAAGACTTCCACATGGAGAGCTACGGGCCAGAGACAGACTTCTTCAATCATCCTCTTTAGACCAGAAACGATCTCCATTATTAAAGTTCTATTTTTGCCTGAACCAAATATATTCTTTGGCTAAATGTGTCATGGGTTCCACGCTAATCAATCAGGCATTCATCACATTACTTACATCTAAATTGAAATGTTTAAAACTGAATTGAACCATAGCAATTCAAAACAATTTGAGCTCAGCAATATGCCTAATTTGAGTGTTTTTGAATTTTAGAAAATCAAGTTTTGAAGAATCTTTAAACGTTGATTTCTAAGTTTTAAAATTTAATTGTAATAATGAAAGTCTTGCTGACAATATTTTAAATAATCTGGAACCTAGTCCATATTTTGATAAATATTTACTATGTATTATAACATTTGATAGCTGAGGTTATTTTATTTAATATTCAATACAAATTTATCAATGTCTTAATGTGCAAACACACTGCTTTTGGTACTGTGTTTACATCTGTGAACAAAGAAGTCATAATTTAATTCCCTATGGAGATTATGCCTTTTGTAATCACATTTTCCTCAGTGTAAATCTTAGTTTGGATAGATAAACTAGCAAACCAAAGTAAACTACAGTCAAATAAACATATACGAAGGATATATTGATAAGAGTTATGTTAATACAACTCTTTTGCCATATACTCTCAGGTAAAGAAAATACTAAATTGTTAGGATTATTGAAGCCATTAAAACTCACCACTTAGTTCTTGTTTTCCATTCAACAAATGTGAAATTAAATGTTGTTGTAAACATCCATTATTGGGAGACACTTCATTTAATGTTTAGCTCCATTTTCATGTTTATATTTAATACAAAGGTTCCTGATACTAACATTCCCACACACACAGACAGCCACTTGCCCCAGCCTCCCACCTCTCAGAAAATGAGACCACTGTCCCCCAGTAGTTCAAGATAACAACCTAATTTCACCCTGAGTCCTCTGTCTCTTTTCTCTATCTTCTGTATCCATATATAGAGAGCAGTCAATGAACAAGGAGACTCAAGAGGGAGATAATTGATAAAGAGTTGATGTGCCTCTGTGATGATGATGATGATGATGTGTGCCGGGGATCCAACTCAGGGCCTTGCACTTGCAAGGCATGCACTCTAACCACTGAGCTAAATCCCCAGCCCTATTTTCATTATTTCTGAGCATCTCTCGCCCAAGTGTGCTGGAAGTGGAACATGACTATGGGGACTGTGAAGGTGGAAAAGTTCTACGTGTTTTCTCTCCCAAGGAATTGGAATTGACGAGTAAGGAAATTGAACCAGGATCAAAAACTTCCAAGAGACCAACCAGTGCATGTGTGCCAAAAGGCTTAAAAATGCATGGACGGGAAGGAGGCGGGACTTAGAGGTAAACATGACTGGACAAAACCGAATGGGGTCAAAGCACATGCAGCGCGTCATGTAGCAGAGCAGCAGTAAGGGCAATAAAGTCTGAAGACAGACCTTACAGTAAGAATGGAATGTATTCTAAACCTGGATTTCTCACTTGAAATTTGCCTTTTGTAACCACATTTTCCTCAGTGTAAATGAAGAAAATAATACTATTTGTCATAAAGATTTGTGTTTTCAGTATTAAGTGATCTCATTACTGAGATAATATATGCAAAGCACTTCATACGTGGCTGTCATCCACTTGTCGCCAGGGTGGAGTCAGGGTAATGCTGGTAAATCACAAGCTTCAAGTCCGTTCTCTTTAATGGTCCTTTCCACACCCTCGCAGGGGTTCTAGTCATGCGTTCCTGCGGTCATATTTTGGAAAAAGTTCATAAAATAAAACACTTCAACTGCAACTTATTGAGTTTGTATCTTTTCCCACTCTGACTACTCTTGGTGATAATTCTCTTTATTTAGGAGGAAAGGGAGGGGCTCAGAGTGGTTGCAGGAAAGAATTTAAAAAATGAATAAAAGAAAGCAAAATATCTCAGAAACACAAGGCTCAAAAGAAAGTAGATTACAAGGGAAATTTAATAAATCACAGTGAGGCACAGAGAAAAGGCTGGGACACTGAAAAATAAATAAATAAGCACCCCCCCCAAAAAAAAAGGGCAGAGAAAAAGTCATTGAAATGAAAGCCAGGAGATGAAATTGCAACATACATGAAAGTAGCTTCCCTGAATGGGGGGGACCAAAAAACAAAAAACAAGCAAACAAGTAAGGAGTAGAACTAATATTGGAAATTATAAACCAATAAATATCGTTTGAAACCAGTGGGGAAAAGTCTTTAAAATTCTTATTGAAGAATAAGAAAAGTGGTTCAACAATAAACTGTAAAATCTGTGTCATGGAAACTGCTAGTTTGTAAGGATAAAAAGAAGAAACACCTCTAAGGGTTTCAGGCAAAAAGATCAAACTGTGCATAAAAACAAAAAATACTAGCCTGTCAAGAAACACAAAGAAAAAGAACATGAGTCAAAATTTTAAGTTTCAGCCAAACTGTCCTTAAATTTCAAGGTTATAGAAAAAGTTTTCAATATCCAATTACTCAGGAAGCAAACATATGAACCTTCCCTAAGTTTTTAACATATGATGATTTTCATCCTACCAAGAAGCAATAAGAGAACCTCCAGCCCCAAGACTGAGGGTGACATTTAATGTATTTAGTTGTAGAGCTTTGACTGAAACAGGGATAGCGCCATGGGTGGAAAAAAGCAAGTGGTATTACTAGTTCTGAAAAAGTGGAATGTTAAATGACATTCTAATTCAGCTCTAATTTGGCCCATAAGAGAAGTGGGGAATGAGAAGGGTTAATCAGAAGCAAAAGCCCACTTCATTTTTTTCTTCCAAACTCAAGCATGGGGAATTCGAGGTCAGCCTAGCCTTACAGCTCCGTCTGTGTGCCTTTGTTTTTTGTAACCTAAACATCTGCAAGACTGCAGGAAGAATGTTACACTCTCCTATCTCCACCTTACCCTTGAACGCTTCCTTTCCCTGCCAGCACCAAGGCCCTGATCCTTCCACCTCCCTCTAGTGCCTAGCATCATAAAATCTGCTTTGAGTCCACAACTTCACATCCTCCCAAACTCAGACAGTAAGGCACAAATAAAGATAAGTAGAGATAAGTTCAAACGAAGGCCAATACCTGGTATAAACCATTGCTTGTTGTATTGCTCAAAGGAATTCCAATTGTAAAATGTAACCACCTTCCTTACTGTATAAAGGCTCTGGTCAAACTGCAGAAAGGTGTCGAGAGCCCTTTTTGCATATGAGTGCCCTCTCGAACGCTGGCTATTAATAAAGTGGATTCAATCGGACTCAAATTTGCCTCTTTGTATCTGGGTGGCATCTCTCTCTCGCAACCAAGTGGGGTGAGAGTGGGCCAGCCCGTGGGCTGGTTCGGCCTTCCACTTCAGAATGAATAGAAGTACAAATAGGAGGACAATGGAGAGCGAAGGGGGAAGTAGAGATCATTGACTATTTTACTATTAACAAACAGGAATTAAGACACTAGTTAAAACTGACAAACCAGATAGTCAAAGATTGAGTAGGAAAAAACAAGGTTAAAGACACTAGAAACAGTTTAAATACAATGATCCCCAGTGGAACAAAAATAGAAACCTTCCTAAACCCCCAGAAACATTCTGGAACATAACAAAGATGATATGCCACCTGGAGAAAGAAACTTAGTACATGCTACATAATACACATGATAATTGTATCTTAATATAAAGAAAGATAGTTCCTGGCCTAGATGAGAAGAAAATTGGCAGAGAATGTTTGCTATCCATACAACAATTAAAACAAGTTAAATGACCTACGTAATTATATGTTATTCAACCATCTCCTCAAATTGAGATGATAAGTAAATCTAAATGAAATAACTTTCAGAAACTAACATGATCTGAATTACAAAAGAGAAAAGAGATTTCTTAGCACTGAAAAGATGAGAAAAAGGGAAATCCACCAGGGCAGGGATGAAAACAAAACCAGCCTAGCCTTTAACAAATTTTTAACAGTTGCATTGTGGGTGGCGCCACAGTCTGATACTTCAAAAACGAGACTGGACAAGAATAGCTACCTCAGTATCTCTTAAAATGTATAGTGGTTAATTGTGCGTGCCAGCTGACCTGGGATGAGGGATGCCCACGTAGCTGTGTCTGTGAGCGTATGTCTGGAAGAGATTAGCACCTGAATCAATAAGCAAATAAGGAATATCTCCCCTCATCAGTGTGGGCAAGTGCCACACAGTCTGCTCAGGGCCTGAATGGAAAAAAATGGCGGCAGAAGGGCAGGTTCTTTCTCTTCTTAGGTTGCAAAATCCATCTTCCCCTACCCTCAAACACTGAAGCACCAGGTTACTACTGAACTGAATTATAACACAGGCTTTGCTATTCTCTAGCTTGCAGATCACAGGTAGCAGGGCTTCTTGGCCTCCATGATCATGTGAGATAAATGTTTGTAATTATCCATCTATCTATTTATAATTTGTCATTTATCTCTCCTATTGTTTCTGTTTCACTGGACAGAGTGATCAACTTCCACAAAGTATTTCTTGCCTGTGGTCTGATAGCATGATCCTCACAACTACCGTTGTTAGTGCATCTTTTAACCAGTCAGTGAGTAGCAGGGCACTCTTGCTTCTTGGTAATGTGCATGTGATTCTTTTCTCAACTCAGCAGTTTTTAGTGGCTTTAGTAACACAAAGCCTATTCTCTTTCCTTCCTTTTCTGTGTCACAGGCTCCTATTGCCAGCTTCTTGGCATGAGCTTTGTCGGACCTGTGGCTGTTTCATAGGAGTGTTGCAAAGATTAATTGAGAATACACATGGAAAGAGACTCCCAGATTATCATATGTTAACAACAACTATAATTATTATTATAGAACATCTTTCTGGAGGAGACAGGATCCTTCTTTAAGCCCATGCACTCCTTTTCACAACCTACATCTGAAGTTCATATAATCATTGCCTCTCTGGAGCAGGAAGCTTTTTAGACTGCTACAGAGTACAAGAATCCCTGACACTTGACCGATTTTCCTTAAAAATTCACAAAACAGGTGTCTTTGTTGGATGTTGAGACCCATGAGGAAGGAAGTAATTTATTTTAGTTAGGACTAAAGAATTTTATATGAATGAAAATAAGAAGATCAAGATTATCCAGAAGGAATGGGCTATGGCTGCTTTACTGTTCAAAGAAAATATTTTGGTGGCTTAATTACTCTATAAAGATATCTAGCATCAGTTATGTTATTACAGTAAACATACCTACTCAGCACTGAGGAAATTGTGAATAAGTTGTGTTTGGGTTTCCTGTCTCTTGCTGTGCATTCTTACTCTTTTTGCCATTTTTCTAGCTATTCCGTATTAAAGTTTAGAGGAATTGTTTTCATGTCTCTTATCTTCTCTTCTGAAGAACAAGAAATCAGATATTAAGTTTAAATATCATGTAGTTTCTCTTATATGAGAAACTCAAATTATAAATAAAGAACAAAATGAAAGATAGATAGTGGGAAGTAGGGAAATAGCTCTTTCTGAAAGAGGAAGGAAATCAAGAGATGGATGGAGGGGTAAGGGAAGAGAGGAATAGGGGATGGAAAAAAGAATTAAGATGTGTTATGTACATGTGCCAACTCCATGCAAGGAATGTAAGCATTCCTTAATGGAAACGTGTACTAAAATGGAAGAAAAAAGAGATGTAGATCATCTTGGCCATATCTTAATGCACAGACACTTGTAAGCTAATTAGGTTATGAGGAGATCATACTGGAGTAGGTTATGCCCTTAATCAAAGATGACGGGTGTCCTCTTAAGACAATGTAAGGAGAAATAAGCACAGGATGGCACCATCCAGTTAACTGTCAATTCGATTGGGTTAAGAAAGCTTTGAGAGAGGAGTTTGTACCACAGGGATGCTGTAGTCATCAGTGAAGTAGTTCACTGGCATTCAAAGTTTAATTGTGCTACTAGTCCCAGTTAGAGAAGGGGTCACGGGGGGTTCTTTTGGAGGGGATATCTCCTGCTGATGCTTTCTGTTCCTCTGCCCTGCTTCCCAGCTAGCACAAGACGAGAAACTTTGTTCCACCTTGCCTTCCCACCATGAACTTCCTGCCCTGCAGCCAGCCAACCATGAACTGAATCCTCTGAAACTGGAAGTGTAATAAACCCTTCCTTCTTTAAATCGTGTGTGTCAGGTACTGTGGTACCTCAGTTCACAAACTTAATTCATTCAATGATTCTGGAGAAGATGGCCGTGTTTGTGTTTCTCACTTTATGCAGAGTTCACATACAAAAACAAAATTTTGCCAACACTTCTGTTTGTGAACCAAATTGTTTGCAAACAAAAGTGTTTGTGAACTGAGGTACCACTGCATTTTGGTCACAGCAAGAAAAAGTTGACTAACATTTTTGTTGTTTAAGTCACTTAGTTTGTGGTATTTTATGTCAGCCCTAGAAAACTAATACAGGCATGAAACAGCTTCTCAGACTTGAGTCCACAGAAGAAAGTAAGCTATCTGATTCATTGATTTCAGATTTGCAACCTCCGAACATGTGTCATATAAGCTACCAAAATCATTTTTTTTCTTCTCTGATCACCCTCTTCTTGACCATACCTGTTGGTCAATTAATTCTTTAGTGTATTTGACAACTATTATCAACCCCACATATATCAGCAATAGCTGTTTACTGAGTAACCATTGCGCCTGTCCTTGGCACAGTATTTTAAACTGAACACATAATGATAAATTACAGCAAGTTTATATCAGTTATCTACATCTCAAAATGTTGTATTGTGTAAAACAAATAACCACAAAATTCATGCCTTACAATGAGAGTGTTTATTTATCTTGCACTTTATCAGGCTAAGGAATTAAGCTGAATTAAGTCCACCTGATCTGATCTGAGAATTGTCTGCTGATGATTGTCTGTGAGGACTAGACAACATGGTATCTCAGGCTTGTCCTCATAAGGTACCAATGGAGAAGCAGATTAGTAGAAACACACAAGCACTTTCCTGTTCGTTACTTCTACACAGTTGCTAACATTCCATTGACCAAAGAAAGTAATGTGGCAAAGCTCAAAGTCAGAGTGGCCCGACAAACTGTAAGTGAGATGATTAATTTCATGTGTCAACTTGTTTGGGTCGCAGTGCTCAACATTGGGGTCAAACATTGTGCATGATGCTTCTGTTTTTATCTGAAGAGTGTTTCAAGGGAAGTCTTTGAATGAAACAGATGATTCTGCAGAATGTGGATGTGTTTTGTCCAATCAATTAGAGCCCTGAAAAGGAAAAATAAAAGCCTATCCCTAAATAAGAGGGAATCTGCCAGTAGATTCCTTAACATTGAAGAAAAGAATGTGAGATTTCAGCAAATAGTTTCAAAGTAGAGATATCTTACATAAACACACAAGATTCTCTTTTCAAGAATTTTTTTCTTTCTTTTCTTGGAAATTATTACTGAGTGTACTAGATAGTGAGCGAAGATAAGGTACCATTGGAAGAATTTGAGTTCCCTTATGCTATCTTAAAGATTATCTTGATAAGAATAATCCTGCTACACATAGCTGAAGAAACCTGAAAGGAATTAATGTTTAAAATTCCTATCTAATGCCAAAAGAATTTTATAAAGCTTGAAATTTTTTTCAATTTCTATTCATTACCAAAAATGCTAACAGATTTTTTTTTTTTTTTTTTTTTTTTTTTTTGTGGTGCCGGGGATCAAACTCAGGCCCTTGTGCTTACAAGGCAAGCACTCTAATCACTGAGCTACATCCCCAGCCCCAGAAAATGTTTTTTTTAAGACTTCCTCTAGGAAGAAGGCAAACTGAACAGAACATGAAATGAACCCCCCAAAGTTAGTGGAAATACCAGATACTTAAATGGTCCTCTTCAACTGGGAATTAGACTTTTAACACTGAATATGCTTCTTATGAAGATGCATCAGACTAACATGAAAGGAAGAAGGATAATTCCATGTATTAATATTTTTGTTAGATTGATATCAGGAATTGTTTCTGAAATTCACAAAGTAAATGGAAGATTTCAGAACAATGAGACTTTTGTGTAGAATTTTGAGGTGCTAGAAAATTCAGAATGTGCTGATAAAGATAAAAATTCCAAAACAATTTTAAAATAGGAATCCAAATGAGAACTAAGCCACCTGAAATACATTTTCAAAATCAAATGTATTCATATTAAATAAATTTGCATTGTTGGCATGCATATAGATACAAAGAAAAATGTAATATAGTAAAAATAAGCATGAGTTCCATTTCTGGAGTTTATAATAAAAAATCACAGTAGATTTATATTTCCTATTTCTAAATTTCAGAATTGAAGAACTGGAACTTTATATTTTCCTATCAATAATCTAATTAGATACACACTTTTGTAACAAGATTTCTGCCATTTATTTAACTCCTAAAATCCTTTCAATCAGAATTTACTATGCATACCAAACATGTGATAAAAGAGATGGAAAGAGAAACAGAATGATGGCTGAATACACGAAAGCAGGTAATTGTGGCCTCCTGCATCCAGGGGACACCCATGGGTACCGTCCTATTGTGACATTAAGCAGTTGATTTCACACAATTTGCCTGTGGACATCAAACACAACACAGGAGGAAAAGTCAATGAGAACTTTTGGTTCAGTTCAGTGTAAGGACACATCAGACCCCTTAGGGTCTAAGAAAACCAGATTGAATTTAAAATCGTTGATTACTCATGGCAAGGCATAGACACAGAAAGAGGATGCATCTCTGTTCATTTTCTTTGAAAACTTCAGAAAGGAACTTGCAACACAGGAGTTTCTGGAATCCCTCAAAATATAGTTGCAGCTACCCTGAGACTTGGAAAGTGCTGTTAAATACATAAAGCACAGGAGACAAACTGGGGTCCTGGTCTTTAGAAAGTCTCTATTTTGTAGTTCTTGACAAAATATACCACAATAACTCTGGAGTCACATTACTTCTGTGCTAATAAATAAGCAGTACACTTTATTTCTTTCTCATTCTCTCCTCTTGCACATCAACAACTTGAAATGTTTCAATTCTTTCAACAAATTAATCTAGAAGTGTATTCTGATTAAAATGTATGAGCTATTTAGTTTGCACGAATGGTAGCTGAAATGAAAATTTATTACTCGATAATGTAAACAAGAGAGTTAGATAGCTGATAGTATATAAAGGCAGTTATTTTTATGGATTCCTGATTGAAAGCTGATTTTATACTCATTACTGCTAGTTAACAAGGCTTTCACAAGGACTTTGTGTATTTATCTTGATCCTAAAAGGAATGGTAGAAAATAGGAAACATTTTCCAAAAATGTATACAGCAATAAAATAGAAATGATCTATAGTTTAATAACCAGAATTAGTAGTGAAAGACCAAACGCCTGTCCTTGACTAAGAGTGGCCACCAGCTTGGACTAAGAAGGAAAACAGCAGGGCCAGAATCAGGCCCCAGAACAGACACAGACAAAGCCAGCTACAACCTAAACGGGAATAGTGTTTTTGGTTTGTTTGTTTGTTTGTTTTGTGTTTTTGTTTTGGTGCTTGGGATCGAACTCAGGGCCTGTGCTTCCGAGGTGAGCACTCTGACCACTGAACTAAATCCCCAGCCCCTGAATATGGCTTTTTGAGGGCCCTCTAGCAGCCGTGAAATGCCATAATGACCCTTCTTTGAATTTTTTGAGGACTTCTTTCTTACCAATGACACTCCCAGACCTAATCTGCTATGTGGCCATTACTAGGCTGTAATTGCTAAATTAGACTCACGTTGGTGGCTGATCCCTGGTTGTGACGGGCTGAACGTGCGCGTCATGTACTGAAATCCTGACCCCCAGTGGGAGGGTTTAGGACGTGGGGCGTTTAGGTGGAGACTGTTACAGGATGGAGCTCTCGTGGGTGGTTCAGTGTCCTTTAGAAGAGGCCCCAGACGCCCCTCATGCCACAGGAGGCTATAGTGAAGACCTCTGTCTGTTAATCAGGATTCAGGTCCTTGCTGGACCCAGAATTTGCCAACACCTCGATATTGGACTTCCTGGCCCCTAGAACTGTGAGAAATAAATTTCTGTTGTTTCTAAGCTCCCCATTTATTCTTAAATAATAGTGCAAATAGACTAAGAAATTAATTTTCATTTCTAATCCTCTCTGAAACAGCAACCGATCCAGAACAGATCCTGTGCCCTGTGGACCACTACTGAGTCTCCCAGGGGAAACCCAAACGCAGCAAAATCACCTCCTCCTTCCTCCAGCGTCCAGGGTTCCCCAGGCCTGCTCTCTTGCTGACGCACTAAGTCCAAACTCTGTTTTCCCAGCCTTCTTTTCTTCCGTGCAGTCTTTCAGAGTGATCATTCATGAGCACATATAAGCAAGTGAGAGTTTGCTGAGACTCTAAGGTAGATTCAGCACGGCAGTGGATTCCAGATAAAGAGAAGTCACAGTTCGCTTTTTAAAAATAGAGTAAGGTATGGAAACAAAGCTTTTGTAAATAGGGAGGGAGGAGGGGGTGAGGGGAGGGGAATGGGAAAAAAAGAAGCAACAAGATATGTCATGTACTGGTACAAATCTCCTATGATGAATGTTATGTACATCTAAAATGTACCATTAAAATAAAATTAAAATAAAAAAATAAAAATATAAAAATATAGTAAGGTGAACTTTGTCATTAAAATGTTAAACTATAATGTAATATATGGAAAATGCACATTTTTCTAAATAAAAATATATAATTGTTCCTGGCAACAGTTTACAATAGGGAATAATGAGAAGTGATATGGCAGAAGGACAATATGTGTAGGACCACTCAATCCTGCAACTCATGCACTATGTGACTTTGGGGACATTCATTAATTTCTCTTGAGTTTCCTCTTAGATAACATCTGCCAGTCAGGGTGATCTGCAGACCAGAGAATACGGTGCCAGTCAACCATTCAGGCAAATGGAAGACATTATTTTTCCTTTTCTCAGAACCGTCAGTTTAGTGATCATTTATGCAGTTCCACAATTCAGGTAGGCATTAACACACAGGCGCACACAGGGATTTCTCTTCTATGAAATCATCAACTCCGCATGTGCACATGTTACATCTTCTCTGTGACATTTGAAGGTGTAGTTCTTTTTTGTATAAAGGTGAGTGTTTACGAAAATCCAGTTATGTTAGAGAGCTGTGAAAGGGCATATGCTCCACAGACGGCAGCTTCCCATTTATAATGCTAATTACGAGCAATAAACCAAAAGTTTTAGATCTCCCAGCAGCTTGACCGGGAAGCCACACACCATCCTCATTTTACTGACAGAAGCGGACATGGAGCATTTACATAACTGAGCATTATCACCAGGGATGCTAAGTGGCAAAACTAACTTGGTTTTGTCTGAATATTGTGCTTTTTTGCCATTTTTGTAGACAGTTTTATCCCCTTCTGAGGACTTCCTTTGATTTGATGCCACTTGTTTTAACCCCAAGGTGTTTCTCAAACTTAACCACAGGAAGTGGAATTCGGAAGTTGAAATCACCATGCTGGGGACTCCCGGGAAGCCCACTTCATTTTGTTACAACATGGTACTCACATACTTAACATGTACTCATCTGCATAAACGTTTTGCTTTTTCAGTGAACTGCAGCAGCTTGTAGCAGAGACCAAGTGTCATTCTTATTTATTTCATTTTCATGTACCTAGAAGACTTGAACATGAAAAATGCTACAGAAATTCATTCCTACTTATTCATAAGTATTCACGTACATTCCAGTGAGGGTTCCGGCCAGGTGAGCCTGACGCTACCCAACCAGGATGTTACACAGATACAAAGTCTTAAATTAGATCATGTAACTTGCTCATGCTCATCTTCCTTCAGGAAAAGTCCTCTACAAAGTACGGATGGAACATGGAGACAAGCATATTTAAAACAATAAATTGTTTTTAAGGCCCCATTTAAAGGTAAACTCAGAAACTATTAGTTCCATTTCCATGGAACTAATCAGCCTTTTCCAGAATATATTAACCTTTTATTCTGGTAGGAGTCATTAGCTGTTCTTAAGTGTTTCCTAGAAAACAAAGAACAAAGGAACTGGTGACTTTGCCAAGAACAAAGTCTTTTGAAAGAGGGAAAAACACATAGCTTATGAGTGATACATCAATGCTAAAAATGTCATGAATACGTAATTTGGCATGCAAGTTGACGGAAATTCTTAAAGATGTGACATGTCAATTTTCCCTTTATATGTTCACGTGTCCTTAAACATGTAATGATTTTACCAGCAATGCATAAAACATTTTAAATTATTGAGCTGTAAAGAGACTAATTACTATAATCTCCTTATTTTCAGATGGGAAACTGGTCTATAGAGTTCAAAACAATGACCCAAGGTCCCATGGCTAATTATCAATAGAATGAGTGCAAGTTATAGTTTCTGACCTGAACCTACTTGTGCTTTTGCTCATACCCCACAAAATAGAAAAAATTATGAAAGAAATCCTTTCACCTGTAGTGTTGCTTTTCTTTTTCTCTAATATATTTTAACCACATACTCCACCAGGGTGTCAACCTAATTTTGTGGACAATTATAGGATTTTCCTTCATTTTGAATATTTCTGGAAAATGTGCTTTTTACTCTGTGTTTTAATATCTGGCTTTTTCTTTGTGAACTCACTAAAACTTTTTGTGTAAGAACTGATTATAATGTTTTGCCTTTTAATAATGGTTTTGGTTTATAAAACGTTTTCCCGAATTCTAGAACACTTTGACAGGCAGCACCCTTTTTGGGGAAATATGGCTTTTGATGGATAGCCGAAATGATTTTGCAACTTTCCCACTTAACATGATTCAGACGCTGGCTTTTGCAGGGAAAGTTCTGTACAAAGCCTGACAAGATCAGCCCATCCTTCCTTGTTGAATTGGTGGCCTGTCACTTACTGCCCCCAACTTCTTGACCTTCCTCTGTTTCCCCAGGCTGTCACACACACTGCTCTTGTGTCTGAAACCCCATCCCTGTGAGACAAGGATACCTCTCTGTCCTCGGGTAATAGTATCTACACTTTGGATTGTATCACTGTACCCCAGAAACTTTCCTGACCCCAAACTTGGTTCTGTTTCTCTGTTTTATGTTCACAGCTCCATATAACTTTCCTTAACTCTCACTGAAGTGTAACCTGATATTCTTTTTCGTGACTATTTCTTAAGTCTCCTACTGTCCTTACTAAGTTGTAAACTCCAGGAGGGTAGGGAGTATGTATGTTATCATCTGTTGCTGTATAAAATCATCCTAAAGTTTAGTTGCTTAGAAGAACAACTATTCTTACTATTTCTTGAAATTCTAAGAATTGATAGTCTCCACTGTGGAACTCATGCTTTGGGTTACATAGGTAAAGTCATGTGGCAAGTGAGGCTGGAAGCATTTGAAAACCTCTTTACACAGTGCCTTGCTGGGGTTGGAATAGCCAAGGTCCCCCACTTACCCACACACCTCCATCTCTCCATCTCTTTATGACTGTCCCTTTCCCTTTGTCCTTTTTTCCTGTGGATTGGCCTCACGGGTAGATTTTGGCAGCCTCTGGGTAGAAGATTTCTTACTGGTAGACTCAGAATCCCACATACAAGTGTTTTAAGAAACAGGAAGTTGAAACTGCTAGTCTTCTAAGGCCTCGGCCTGACATCTGGCACCATATCCACAATATTCTATTGGTGCAAGAGTCCCTGAGGTGACCTAGATTTGAGGGGAGGTAAAATCAATTTCACTCGCAATGGAGAAGTAGATTGAGTTTGAGTAGAGGAAAGAAATTGACGGTGGCTGTCTTGGAGGCTGGCTGTCACAGTCTGTTTAGGCTCACTATCTTTGAGTAACTAGCACCGTATCTGGCCTCATACATAATAAATTATTGTTTTAATGAGCTAACAACTAAATGATTGAAGAAACTGCATACTAGAGCAGTTGAGTGAACTATACAGTGTCTAGAATCTGGCAAATCATATGGATAAGAAAATAAGGTTTTTTTTTTTAACTTTAATTACAGTGTTATTTTCATGGCAGCAAGTTGCATAGCAAAGTAACTGATAACATCAGGATGATCTGAAAGAATTTTTAGCTATTTGTGTGAGATTAAAGACTGGTGGGGATTACCTTCCACTAGAAAGAATAGACTAGAAGGAGGCCTAAAGACAAGTGTCTCAGGAAATAGTTAACACATTACAGATTCTTCAGCTCTCCTCCCATAAAAATAGTATGATAGTTAATATCCTTGAATTTCTGTAAATAACTTTCCATCTCAAGAAAATTAATGAGATATTATTTGTAAAACTGTTCAAATGTCCAACTGCAATCCCAAGTGGAAGCCTTATTCCTAGCCAACCAATGTAGAATGATGTGTAACCCATTCTGAAGTTCACACAGTTAACACAAAACAGATTTGGGTTCCACAGGGAAGGAAAGCAACAATGTGTTGTTCTTACATGTGATGCACGTGTTTTGGAGCCAAGATTTCTCCAAGTCTTTCAACTCTGAAACATTTCTAAGAATCCTTTCTTTGGCAGATATCCAGCCTAATTTGTACAAGCATTTCATTTTGTAAAGTTTTCAGCTTGGTGAACACTTAACCAAAGCAAATTTATTCAAAGGATGTTATCTTTCGTCCAGCAAGTTTCATTTTTGACATCATGCCTTTGTTGGAGATTGGAGAGGTATAAGAAGTGGGTCTTAAGTGAACACGGCTGGTAAATCATACGTGCAGCCTTGAAACATCCTGTGACTAACCAAGCAGAATTCTTCCCAAGATGCAGGAGTTACTCTCCATGAATAGCAGAGTAAAAGTGGGAATCGCGGTCTGGAGAAGATGCTCCAGTCTGCTCAAGTGAAAACTCTTGTTAGTCTAAGCATTGACCAGGGAGCATTTTAAGTAAGGCTCTTATGCTTACTGACGATGCTCACATCCACCCACAGGACAGCACAAAGCCTGTTTTTCTGATTGAGACCACAAAGTGTAATGTTCACTGTAGCATATTTATAAACTGCTTCCATTCCTTAATTTACAGTCCAGCTTTGGTTCAAAGAACAACCTGTCAAATCCTGGTTTTACGTTCTTTTATGGCAAAGAAATAATCACTGGAGTGTCAAAGTGTCTTTTATGGTTAAAGAACAAAATAAAAGACATGGAAGGCTGATTTTCATGTGGCAGATACTATACAACTGAGATTAAAGAAGTCACTTTCATTTGGAATAGGTTTGAGATATTAAGAATCATCTGATTTTTTTGGAGGGGTGTGGTGCTGGGGAGCGAACTCAGGGCCTTGCACTTGCTAGGCAACATCTGAGGTATTTTTAATAATTGTGGTGACACAAAAAGGTGGCATCAGTGTCCCCCTATTGAATGATGTGTAATAACTTTCAGCACAGGTGGTAGTCTACTGGGAAAACAATGATAAAACCTTTTACCCTGCATGCTTTTGCTAAGAGAGCACTGTGCACACATTTGTGCTGTATGTGGGAAGTTTTGTTCATTACAACTAAGTGTGGGCACGCCTCCAAAATCTTGTCTTGATAATAGAGACATTTCTTAGTTTATATAGAAAGAAGTGAAAAGAAATGCCTAAATGTTCCAAATGATCTGTAGAAACAGCTTTGGATTAATGTCATGAAAATTCCATATACAATTTTGTGTATTTTTAAAAGGCACAAGTAGCAGGTTCTTTTAAATTGCATTCCGTAGCAAAAAGACAGAAGGACCAGATAAGATTATCTGTAGTGAGAAAAGTAGACATCAGTTTTTTTCCAAAGGTAGAAAAGATTCACCAATATCCCACTAAAACATTTTTAAAGTAATTGCAACCTTGTAATCTCCCACAGGCATGAACGGGCAGGTCTAATGGAGGACATAATGCTGGTTGGTCTGGGTGGAGCATTTAAAGTGATTACTCTTGAAAATCTATGCAAAGTCTGTGTAAAAATCACTCAGTGGAAGAGCCTCTGGAAACGTGTCACCGAGAGAGAGCACGCCTCTCTGGCTTCGATATCTACGTAGCTCCTCGTCAGAGACCCATCTGGTAAGAGACCCCGCATTAAATATCCTCACTGAACTTAACCTTGAGAGAAGCAGGCCTCCAGTTAGGGTCGGCAGCTGCCCCTCTCTAACTTCTCAGCCCGAGTCTCCATCCCGCGGAATGATCGCTCTGTTCCCAGAGGCCCTTCTTTCTTTTTTCCCAGGACGGGGCGCATGCATTTGCTTCTTAGTAGAAATGAAAGCTAACTTTTGGTAGAGGTGTTATTTGTAAAGAACCTAGAGACAGTATCATATGAAGATACTCTGGGATATCACGAAATTATTAAGTTGATAATTTATGAGTAATTTTTGAATAACTTTTCTTTTCCTTGTCAATGTCCTTTGTATTATTCAAATTCAAGACAAAAGTTTTCTCTGTGTCTTTATGGAAAGAGGGAGGGAGGGAGGGAAAGAGAGAGAGAGAAGAAAAGAGAAAGAGAGGTTTCCAATTAGTGTTAAATGAATGGTCCCTTTTGGTCTTTAAATCAGTTTTCATTTTGGACACCTGAATCCCCATTGCTCCTATTCCTTTTTTTTTTTTTTTTTTTTGCTGTAAAAATCATGTTCCTACTCAAGAGCCTAGAAAAGTCCAATTTTTTTTCCCACTTAATTCTTTTCCTGGTTGAAGCTACATTCCTTTCAGGGGCTACCTTACTTACATATATTCTCACATAGAAGAATCTGGATTTGATTAATACATGTATTTTTCCTTTTGTGCCTGCCATGGTCCCTGGGGCTCAATTGAATATTTAGTTAACACAAACTATGGAGCACCTAATATATGCTCACAATGTTATGATGAATGTTGGAGGCTACAGTGTGAATGAGTTAATCTCAAGAAATGCTGAAGAGTTTAATTAGATATTTAAACGGACTTCAAATTTAAAGTAAAACATTAATGAGTTACTTTATAGAGTTGTTTCATGTGTATTATTTCTTACGATGTTTACAGCCACTATATATTCTTAGTGAAGAAGATACAGTTACCATTTTATGTTTGGGTAAAGAGTAGGGGTTAACTTCGATGGTGATGCCAGAGCTGGACGCAAACTTTAGTCTCCTTCTTTCTTGCTTGCTAGGAAAGCACTCTATCACTGAGCTACATCCATAGCATAAAAACTCTTAATACTAATCCTTTTAATTACTGGAAAAGATATGTGTATTACTTCTTAGGGATTACATCAAGATTATACATTATTAGTATTCTTATTATTTTGGTACGAAGGACTGAACCCAATTCACACTGAGTTACACCCACAGGCTTTTATACTTTTATTTTGAGGCAGGATCTAGTTTAGTCACTAAGTTGTACAGTGTGCACTTAAACTTTCTGTTCTCCTGCCTCAGCTTCCCACAGTTGTGGAATTACAAGGTGTATGCCATTAAGTACCATTATACCTTTTTAAGGCACAACTATTTTAAACAGTTCTTTTGTATTTTAAGGTAAAATAATAAAATTCAGAAAAAAATGCATTCCAAGCTTATTCTATGTAATTTGTTATCTTTATAGATAAACTATTTTTAACATATTGAGATCTCACACATGATTAACAAAACTTACTCCTTTAAACGCCAGTGAATTTTGAAAATTATATACACCCATGTAACCTCCTCCTAAGTCAAGATATGAAACATCAAAACCAGATTTTAATCTTTGAGTTTCCCTGCCACAGTGTACTCTTCTAGATGGGAATTCAATCATTAAATGTAGGCTAATGGGACCACATGAGACCACAGATGTGAGGGGGGTGGTTGACTCGGGGGGCCCACATTAACCAGTTCCGGGCTGGCACTTCCCCTTCAAATTGCCCATCGATCTGGATCCCCAACCTAAAGCCACTGGGGCAGGGTGGGGGATGCCATGCAATATCCTGGAATGAACACCATTTCCGGTTGCGTGGGCCCACAGAGCGAAGCCTCTCAAATTCTTTTCTGGGTGCATGTTTTTTCTTGCTCCTATTTCTTCAGCTTTTTCTTCCTGACTTCTTCATTTTTTTCTACATACTACCAGTCAGGCAAAGCGTCCCTTTCACTTGGGTAAGTTCCATTTATTCATGGCTCACAGGAAGGTGAGCTGTCTTGTTTTTATCTTTTTCTGTTTGGAGACACATATAACAGGCAATTTTAGAAAAGGAAACCACAGGTAATTGGGGTGGTATTTCTGCCAAGTGTAAAATGAAGTATAGCTGTAGGTAGGAGATTTCAAATGTAACTGCTGACCTACCATTAGGAAGCTGTTCTGTAAATTATTCCTCCACGAAAATGGGAATTACAGCCCTTTACAAGAACTGTCAAACAAAAGTAGTGCTCAAGCCAAATTAGATGACTCATAAAGGAGTGTTCTCCCAGTGAAGCAGAGGAAGCAAGCCAGGAACAAATAGCATTTCTGTAATAGTAGTACTTGTCACGTAAGGAAGCAACAGGAAATTTTGTGTGTCCTTCCTCCTGTGTGAAAATGAAATATTTCTGCTTTTAAAAGTGTGCAGTGCTATGATGGTTGTTCAAGAAAAGCAGATGAAGAAAGCACTGCCTGTCAGGAGTATTCGCAGCACAGTGCACGAAGTAGTTGTTATTTACTCTGCGGCTGAGTGTGAGAAATTCACACATGAAGCATGAAAATCAAAGGTCTTTTCTCACCTTCATAAGATATCCCTGTCTCGCCAAGGGATCATTTCCGGAGGTATATCTAGCTGTGGATGGAGTGATCGGAAAAGGAATTGGGAGACTAAAAATAGCAAAAGCGATGTGGTGCATTTAAGGAGAGATCACGATGTGTTCTGGAAATACCTCTGAGGCAGGAGAAAAAAGGAACAACTACATTTGAAAATTGATCATTTGTACTTGAAAAACTGTCACTTTTCCTTCCAATTAATTACCTAAGATATATTGAGCTTAGGTTTAAAAGCTCTGTGACAGGCCCTTTAATACACAATGGATAGCTTTAATTTTATTTATTCATTTACTTATATGGACAGATAAAATTGTGTATATTTACCACGCACAGCATATTGCTATGAGTACATATACATCATGGTATGACTAAATCTAGGTAACTCACATATACATTACCTAATATATACAGTTAGCATTTTTGTGGTAAGAACACTTTGTATCTACTCTTAACACTTTAGGAATACAATATATTGCACAGTCAACATGTTGTACAATCAATATTTTTAATTTCTTCTTTGTATCCAACTGAAATTTTGAAATGTTTTACCTAATCTTTTTAATCCCCAGCACCACCCTAATTACCCCAGTTATTGTGAATAATTCTGCAATAAACATGAGAGTGAAGATGTCTCTGCGACATACTGATTTTATTTCCTCTTGACATATGTCCAATACATCGTGGGATTGCTGGATCGTACAGTAGCTCTATTTTTAATTTTTAAAGGAAATTCCTGACGGTTTTCCCTAATGGCTGGACAAATTATATTGCCACCAACAGTGCACAAAGTTTCCGTTTTCTCCATACCTTTGCCAACATTTTTTTATTTTTTGTCTTTTTGATAATAGCCACTTTTACAAATGTGAGGTGATATCGTGGTTTTAATTTGGATTTCCGTGATAATTAGCGATTCTGAGCATTTTTTCATAAACCTGTTGGTCATTTATATGTCTTCTTTTGAGAAATATTAGAGATTTAGGACATCAAGGTTCTAAGCCCACTTTTACTTGTATTATTTGTTTTTGCTATTTAATTGTTTGAGTTCCTTGCATACCTTGGATATTTTTTTAAATTTAAATATCAGCCATAATTTATTATTATCTTTTACTGTTTTGGTGGTTGATGGAGGCATAGCTATTTTCACTTGGAGAATCTCATGTGAGGCCAGAATCATCTGAAAGGCTTTTTGGCTCACATATCTGGTGGTTGATACTGGCATTCTGTTGGGATTGCAATTTAGTGCCAACAGCTGGAACACGTATATATGGTCTCTTCACGGGACCTGTGTTTCCTCAGCCTGGGCCAGGTTCCAAGAATGAGTGTTACAGGCAATAAAACGAATGGAATCACGTGGCCTAGTTTTAGAAGTCACATAGCACTGCACTGTTGTGCTCTACTGGTTGAGAGAGTCACACTCAGGTGTGTGGGGAAAGGGAAGTAGATCCTCCTCAATGAGAGTCACTCTCACTGTGTCACAGAAGAGAATGCAGGGTGTTGTCTGTTAGTTTTGCCATTTCTAGAAAACACAGTCTGTCCCAGTTTGGATATTAAATCCTTATCAGATGTACAGTTTGCAAATATTTTCTCCCATTCTATAGGTTGTATCTTCACTCTGCTGTTTCCTTTCCTATACAGCAGCTTTTTAGTTTGATAGAACCCCATTTGTCAGTTTTGGCTATTGTTACCTGTGCTATTGGGGTCATATAAAAAAATCACTGTTCAGACTAATGCCACTGCAGGAACTTTAATTTTTTTTTTTTTTTTTTGGTGGTGCCAGGGATCGAACTCAGGCCCTTGTGCTTACAAGTCAAGCACTCTAATCACTGAGCTAAATCCCCAGCCCCAGGAACTTTAATTTTTAAATGCAGTAGAGGAAACTATATATATGACAGCACCAGAAGACAATGATCGATTTGTGGGTAAACATGATGTATGTTTGGACTAGTCATCCAGTAAGGAATCTCTAACCATGTTCAGTTTCAATTAGCTTTCTAAAGATGACTGTGTCAGTTCCTCTTCATTTCTTGTCACCTTTCCCCAGGATCTGTGTTTCATCTTGCTCGGTGCCCCGTTCAGTGACCATTCTACCTGATCCAGATCCCCCACCGCTACTTCATTTTGGATTGATTCACAGTACTGAGGCAGCCAAGAGAGCACAACTAAAGACACTCATGGAAGAAAACTTCCAGAATTGCTTCGGAAAGTGCCAAGAATGTGTTTGAATCAAGGAAGAGTATTTTGAGGGGCATTAATGGCAATGTGTTTACTATAGTAATTGTGGGTTGTTTTTTTTTTAAATTTAAGCATTCATTGTATTTTGTGAACATACCTGGTAATTAGCAGTTGCTACCACCAGGAGATTCTAATGCATTCTCTACTTGGGCACACACATAAACATTAATGCATGCAATTTAACTTTTAGGACTGCAAAAAATGCAGAAGGTCTAGCTGCAGTGCACTACCAACATTCAAAAGAAATGTGTGCACCACCACAAGCTAATGGCCAAATTTCCAATAATGCTTTGGATTATATTTTATATTTTTGTTGTTGCTGAGGATACTCTTCCTATTTTATGTTCAAGTCTTTTCGGTGTATAAAAACGAGACCATTTTATTACATTTTACCTCTCTTGAAAAAACCGCCAAAACCCATAATTAGACCCACCTGTGTTTTCTGAACGCTCTGTAACTTCCCAGTAAATAAACAGGGTAAAATATGCAATCTTCATTTTGCTGTATCATGAAATTATCTGCCCAGTGTGTGCTCTTCTGTGAACGAGCTGTTATGCAATCGTAAGTGTGATTAGCATGCATGAGAAGAACGGCAGCTGCTGCTTCTGCATTTTCCAAAGAGTTGCACTGGCGACCTAATGAGCAAATGCAAGTTCTTGTCTCATAACACCACCGATCTCCCCAAGGCTGTTTCTTCTCATTGACACGGAGCAAAGTTAATTCCTCGGCCTATTTGCGGTGGGAGCTCGATAAATCTGGGATCAAATTGTGCTTCTGCGATGTTCAATCCCCGTGACCCTCATTTAAAATTGCTTAACCTCTGTGGTCTCAACTGTACAATGAAGATAACAATGATTTTGCTATTGGGCTTTTGTTATACATGGAATATTAAGACCTAATAAAGTAGTTGGCGTATTTGTTAGCATGTTTAGTACTGCATTAGTATTGTTTTATTCACTGATGTCTAAATTACAAACATACACCATTTATTATGTAGATCTTGACCCACTCTTAGATATAAACACACAGTATTCTAGAATGCCAGATTCTCTCCTTTTTAGCATCTCTATCAGAGACGCTGGTATTTCAGAAGACTAGAATTTCTCCCTTGTATTACATAGGGTGTAGATTGTTCAGAAAACAGAGGACGGGGAGGAGAAAAAAGTATTCATTCCCTCTTTTGCCCACAAGTTAAGGGGTTTCTCCTAGCAGAGACATCTAGGAGGGCACAGAGAGGAGGGCAGAAGCAATTTAAATGCTTCCCAAAGTGTGAGTGTTCTCATCTAGTGAATGGGAGCCAGAGCTGGATCAGAGGAGATCTCTCTTTATGGACAAAATGGGAAACACATTTAGACAAGGAAACGAGAGATTTCCTATTATATATTTGACTGTTTGTTTTCCCTCCAGTGAATTAATTACAATCACAATCATGAAGGAGATGTTTTTCACATCCAAATTACTTCCTTTTATTATGTATGTATATATCCATAAGCTGTACAAAACTTTATATGTGTATGTTTTGCAATATTTGTTTAATGGTATTAATGCACTTATTTTATTCGTAAATTTTATCCATATCGATGCCAATTAATGTAGTTCATGAATATTAATGTTGTACAGTATTTTATTTTGTGAGTGTACCCTATACCTATTGATAAGCATCAGGTTAGTTTCTCAAGTGCTATGATCATTGTCCTTTATATATTGTTTAAATTCACTTATAAAAGAATTCAATGTGTTTATATTTAGTTCCAAAAGTGGAATTGCTGGTGCATAGGTAGATAATTTGCATTTTCATCTCTAGGATATATTTGCCAAATTACCCTCCAAAGCAGAAGTACTCATTTGCACTCCACCCAATGAGATGAGTTCCCATTTCCCCAGTACTCTTCAGAATTAGACAGACTCGCTTGGTCTGTTCTAGGCACCGAGTGACCTGTCTTGTACTACCCTGTTCAAGTTAGCCTTTAGTGGAGGAGAAGAGGAGCTAACGTGAGCATGTCCAGTTGTTTTTCCTGTATTTACCCCTCAGAGAAATCATCCGCTAGATGTGATGGTTGATTTTACGTGCCAGTTTGTCTGGGTAAGGGATACTTACCCAGCTGGTAAAACATCACTCTTGGTGTGTCCATGAGGGTGTTTCTAAACGAGACTAGAATTTAAACTGGACTGAGTGAAAAGGTCGCCCTTCCCAGTGTGGATGGTCTTTATCCAGTCCTTGGAGGGATTTGCTTGTGAGCTGTCTTCTTCAGCGGGAACACCCATCTTCCTGTGTCCTTGAACAACAGAACTCCTAGTTCATGGGTCTTTGGAGCACAGAGTTCACACTAGTGACTCTTCTCGCCTCCTCCTCAGCCTGGCACCTTTATCATGGGTGCCTTTGTCTCCCAGAACTTCAGACAGGAACTAAAGTACATCACTGGGTCTCCAGCATACCGCCATCACCATGTGCGACTCCTGGTCCTTCATTTACACCTGAGTCAATTCCCATAATAAATCTCCCCTGTGCATCTCTATGTATCCTACTGGTTCTGTTTCCCTGGAGAACCCTGATGCATACGCCACGGGGATGTGAGTTAAAAGAAGGGAAGAGGACAGGTGCCGGAAGAAGCATGTCCCCCGCTCCCACCTACATGCTTCTTCAGTCTGAGGATTAGTATCTTTCTCCAGGACTATAAAGTTCTTGGTTGTATTTACTCACATATTGCCTACCTAGTTACCTTTACTTTCTTATTCTGAAACATAGAGCATAGCAAACCTGTTGTTTTTATTCTTCATTTCTTAAATTTGCATTCATTTTTCCATCCCTTTCTGTGCTACGTTTTGGCAGGTTCCTCAGCTCTATTATATAGCTCATTGAGTTTTCTCTTCTACAGTATCCCCTGCATAGAATTTTAATCAGCCAGGTGTATCGTGAAGCTACTTAGGGGTGGGGAAGGTGGTGGCTTTCAACCATCACACTGATTGTAGGTTTTTGACATGAATTTTAGATGGAAAACAAACATTCAAACTACACCAATATGTTTTCTTCTAATTTTTACCAGAAATTTGGAATTATTATTCTACTTCACAGCTGAAGAAGCAAACACGGAAAGGTTCGCTAATTCTGCAAGTCTTCCCAGCTCATAAATAACCACACAGCCAAAGTTCCAAATCCCACCTTTTAACTCCAGAGATACCTCCTTCTCATTCAGCCCTGCCAGGGGCTTATTACTTATTTGTAACTGTAGGCATTATTCAGTTTATTCTTCTGCCCAGTGAAAACCTGCTGCCAGTTCTCTGGGCTCTTTCTGGCATCCACAGTCAGTTTTCTTCAGGCAGTTATATTCACAGGTGTCTCCTTCCTTTAGAGAGATTCCACCACCTCGCCATAAATACTCCCTGTTCTTAACGACTACGATCTGCTACTCTTTATCCTCAATCTTTGCAGAAAGTGGTTAATATATATTTATCGAACAAATAAATAAAATGAACAGAGCATGAGTACAATAGAAGTTAGTCCTTTAAGGACTCATGTAGGATAATATTGTGTTAATTTGACAGTCTGCTGGACTTTGGAATGAGTGCAGTGTGGGGCAATAAAAATAACATGTGCCTTGAAATAAGGTCAATCTTGGTTTAAACCAATATTTTATACTCATAAACTCTGTAAAGGTCAGTGATTAACCTTTGTGAATTTGGGTTGCCTTATCTGTAAAGTAAGGCTAGGGCGATGAGCTAAGGATTGTTTTGTAGATAAAAACCTAATACATGCAGAGTGCCCAGCATAAACAACTTCTCAAAATAAGATATATATTTTCACTGTTGTTTTATATTAGGATGCTTATAATGCCCATAATATGCTGATTTTTAAAGACGTTGGAAGAAAGCGTATGCATTGTTTACAAAGATTTCCAGAAAAAATTGTGGTATTTTTAAATAGCATTGATTACACTTGCATCCAACAAGCCATTATATTAACAAAATATTTAACCAGTTGTTACACAGCATAATCAGCTTTTAATAGTTTCATTTTAATTTTAGAAATTCATGGTAGAAACAGAATGTTACTTGGTTAAAATTACTACAGACTGTTGTTTGAAGTAGACTAGACTAATAATGCTTTATTATTTTTCATTTTATATTTATTTACTGAGTAAAATAGCTGCTCTTTTTATTTTTTCATCAATGGTGGTAAAGCAAATATTTTAGAAAGAAGGAAAATCATATCACCAAGCTCAGTCGGTAAAGAATAATTCCCAATGATTATATGAACAGTAACAAGAGGAAAAGCATTCATCCAAGTATGAAAGAAATACAAGAAATTAGTTAGACCAGGAGTCCCTAAAAATAAAATTTAGGCTCTTGTTCCCTATCTCTCCCTGAAGTCCAAATTTTTAGTGCTAATTATGAATCAGGTTCATATATTATCAGTTTCAGATCAGTGTATTAGTTTACTAAGTCTGCCATAACAAAGTATCACAAGTATGGTGGCTTCAACAACAGGAATTTATTGTTGCACATAGTCTGAGATACCAGAAGTACACGACCAAAGAGCAGGCAGAGTTGTTTCCTCCTGAGGGTGATAGGAGAGAATCTATTTTATCCTTCTGTCCCACCTTCTGGTAAATCACTGTTCTGGGCAGTCCTGGGCTTGCTGGCTATCACCCTGAGTCTGCCTTCACCTTCGCATGGCTTTTCCCCATGTGCATCTGTGTCCAGGTCCCTCTTCTGAAGAGGACACCAGTCCTACTGGACTGGGGGCCCACCCTGTTCCAGTATAACCTTAATTGAATTAATTGCATTTGCAATGACTCTGTTTCCTAAGAAGGGCACATTCAGAGGTACTGAGGGTTAGGATTTTAACGTGAATTTTGGGGGCCATTTCAACTCACAACCAATAATCTATACCCTTTCATTTTCATGTTTCTCTCCTACTGTTGTGATTTAGATCTAAACTGTCCCCCCCAAATCTTACATGTTTGGAGAGTGACTGGATCATGGAGGGGGGCTACACTCATCAGTGGATTTGTCTATCAATGAATTCAGTAGCTCAGTGTGTTGTTAGGAGGTGAATCCTGGCTGAAAGTGGTCACTGGGAACATGACCTGGAAAAAGTGAAGTGAGGTCTAATCCCTGGCTCCTCCTCTCTCTCTCTCTCTCTCCCTCCCTCTCTGCTATGATTCCCCTGGAGTTAGGCACCTTTTCCTCTCCATGCTCCATTCCCCTCCTCCATGTTGTTTCTGCCTTGGAAGTAGCCAACCATGGACTAAAAGTGTGAGTCAAAATAAACCTCTCTTCTTTAAAGTTGTGGGTGTCAGGCAACTAAGATACATATCATAGACATACAACAACAACCTACATGTTTAAAATACTATGTGTTTATTGAGCACTCTCTCAAATACTATGTATGCATTGACATTTAAATTTTAGCACTTTTGATGTAGGTGTTACTGCTGTGCAGATTTGACAAAATAGAAAACTAGGGTACAAAAAAGCTAAGCTAGTTGCTCAAGGTCAGAGAACAAGGAGATTTTATGCCCAGTATTAGGTCTGGTGCCTGTTTTTCACTGCTCTTCAGCCTTGTTTCTCTACTCATTTCTCCCTCTATGGATGATACTCAGCCATAGGAAGAAGGAGAGTTGGGAGCGTGCTGGGGAATTCTCACTATCTTTAACTCTGAATTGCAGCCTCTGTTATGTGCCATTAATGATGCTGTTCTTTCTCTTAGAATGTGAGTATATTTGAAATTACTAACTTCAGTGTGATTTGAATACTGTCTATAGAAATTGTTTGACTTCAGTAGATGCCTTTTGATTTTTTGCATTTTGATTTGGCCATGGAATTAATTCTGTTTATATTTTCCCTCAGAAAACATTCCTTTTCATTCCTAGATAAGGATTTCCATTTCCTAATCTATTTTTCCAGTTACACGCATGTAAAAAGAGCTTGAATTAAAAATTAGGACTCAATTGTCTATATGGCCATAAACTAGGCAGTTTTCTGAAGTAAAAATTCTCTGCATATGTATGTAAACATCTTTGAACCAAGAGTTTCACAGAAATGTCTTAGTGTTATTATACTATATTTTGAAATAAAATGAAGAAAGAAACGGAAGTGAATTAGCTTCTAATAGGTGCAAATAATTGAAACTGGCAGTGGATGGAAAAGCACTGGTTGATACAGCAGTTGGAAAAATATTCGTTCAGAGCAGAAGTATCTTTCTTACCTCTAGCTTTAGCATGGTATGCATGTCAGTGTTTTTCTACTGACTTTTATTTAATATATCTTCTTATAGATTGTTCGTTCTTAAGACTACAAAACATATTGAAGACATTTATCATAGAATCATTTGATTCTACCATTTTGCAGGGTTTAAACATTACTACTGGAATCTAAAGATAAAAATCAATTGCCCTACTGTCTGCTAGTCATTCTCTCAATCAAATATAGTTTATCAGCATATTTTTGTTCTAGTCCTAGGAAAGGGGAAAGAGAGGAAATGAAATGTAAGGGATTTCCTCTCTAATGGATGTGATTAGAAAATTTAACACATTAATTCTAGTAACACTTGGTGGTTAGAATATAGTTACATGTCTACTTTCTACAAAGTGGGCTGGGAAATACAGTATGTAGCTGGGCAATTCTATGGTTAGAAAAACTCTGGGGATTCTATTATGAAATGGATTAGGGAGAATGAATAACCATGGAAAGTTGTTTTGTTAGTTTGCACTTCTAACCACCCAGATATCCAGACACCCTCAGCTTCCCTCACAAATACACTAAAACCTGCTTCAATAGAAGCCCATTTGATGCTGCTGCAGCTGAAATCTGGGAATGGAGTGAAATGTAGTCTTTTCTATTAGGGCAGGAAGCTCCTTGTAATCTGTCATTGACTGAACACAGGTTGCATACTTGCCCCAGTCTCAGTATGTAATTGTGGAGTAGGAAGAGGATAACTGAATTCCGAACAGCCATTTCATAAATGTAAAGATTGGAAAGCACACAGCAGATCTGGTTTCACAGTAAATGCTAAGTTTATACGTGTATATGAATTGTCTCCATCCATTGACCGGGTTAATTTCTAGAGTAACCAAACTGGCTCCCTCTCAGGGAGCTTTTTCTTTGCCCATTGATCTCCGTGACTTTTACATGACTGGGAGTTCTTTCTTGTTCAAGGTCTATATTAGCTGGAAGCAAGAAAAGGTATTCTGTTCTCAGTGTAGCTTTGTGGTATGGGACGTGCCATTAGAAGTCCAGCAAAATAGTCCTTGTATATAAGGATGAGGGTTTCTATGTGATAAAATATTCCTCAAAACTAAGACTAGACAAGTAGAAATCATTTGCCCTGTGAGAAGGCTTTATATATACACAAATTAATTGTTTACTGGGTGATCAAAGTGTACAATGAATGTTTAAATTAAAAATTTCATTACAGTAAAAGACACATTGTCATCAGTGCCCCTCTAAGTACTTCCCCTTGCTTCAAACATACTTATCCCATCCTTCTTGCCACGTTTTGAGGCAGTTCTGAAAGTCCTACTTAATGAGTGCCTTTACAAAGGGTGATCAAAAGTAGGGTGAATGTTGCTGCCCAATGTCATCCGATGGAAAGGCAAGCTCGTAAAAACATTCTATCTCCCTCGTTCACCTTAGCCACAGGATCTGGCACTGTGTGATGTCTGGCTCTATCTCAAAGTCAAAATGTCTTGAAAGGTAAAAGCTTTGATTCAATTTAGGACACCAAGTCAGACAGTACAATGCAATGAAAGATACTCCCAGTGAAGCACTTCCAGACTGCTTCAGAGAGTGGCAAGGTCATGGCTTAAGTGTGTTTGAAGTTGGTAGCAATTTTCCTTACCAGTAATTATTTTTCAAAACTGTTTTGAAGGAAGATAAAGTGAAGGACTACAAGTCCCTGATCTCAAAATGTACTATAAAACTATAGCAATCAAAAGTATAGTAATGCTCTGAAGGCAAAATTACAGACCAATGGAAGAGAATAGAAAGTCCATAAAATCTCTAGCATTTGTGGTAGAATAGCTTTTGACAAGGATGTCAAATCCACTCTTTGAAGAAAGCACAGTCTTTTCAAGACAGGATGTGGGAAAACAAGATATCCACATACAAAAGAATAATGTCGTACTCTTCCTGTATGTCATGTATAAAACTTAACTTAAAATGAGTCTAAGCCATAGTGCCTTGGCCAGAGCAGTAAAACGCTTAGAAAAACCACATGGAGAACACTCACAACATTTGATTTTGCAACTGATATCTTGAATATGACATCAAAAGCACAAGAAATAAAATTTATTAAAAAAATCAAATTAGACTTCATAAAAATTAAGAACTTTTGTGCAGCAAGACACTCTCGATAGAGTAAAAAGGCAACATAAAGAATGGAAAAATATTTACAAATCACATATCTGAAAGGAAATTAATATTCTGAACATATAGGAAACTCCTAAACTCAGTAAAAATTATTTAAAAACCCAGTGAAAATGGGCAAATAACTAAGATAGATATTTCTCTGAAGAAGATATACACATGGACAATAAGTACATGAAAAGATACTCAACATCACTAATCATTAGGGAAAAGGGACTCAAAAATATAATGAAGAACTACTTCCGACCTATCAGGATAGCTACTATGAAAACAATGAAAATAATAAGCACAGGCGATAAAACAGAGACATTGAAACTCTTTTGTGTTGCTCTTGGGAAAGTGAATGGTGTATTGCTACGGAAAAAAATAAGTTATTTCCTTGAAAATTAATCTTAAAATGAACATCAGAAGCAACAGTTACACTGGTGGGTATATAGTGGTAGCTTGGTTCACAAACTTAATTCTTTCCAGGATTCTAGTCACAAAGGAATCCAATAATTGAAACCAGGGACATGAACACATATTTGTCCACATTCATAACAGAAATATTCACAGTAGCCAAAATATGGAAGCAACTCCAATGTGCATTGACAGAAGAATGGACAAAGTGTGTATACAATGGAATTTTAATCAGCCTCAAAAAGAAATTAAATTCTGATATATGCTCCAATAAGAATAAACTTGAGAACATTATGCTAAGTGAAATAAGCTAGTTACACAGAGACAAATGCTGTAGGATTCCACATGCAGGGCTTAGAGTAGTCTAGATTATAGATACATAATGCAGCACAATGGAGACTAGCAAGTGAAGGAAGCAGAGAACTGGGAGTTATTGTTTAATGAGAATGAGGGTTTCAATTTGGGATGCCAGAAAGGTCCTGGAGACAGATAGTGATGATGGTTGTACAACAATATGGATGCATTTAATGCCATGGAATTGTCACTTAAAATGGTTAATTATACATCAGGTATATTTTACTACAATTAAAAGTTATTACTTTAAAACTTTTCAAAAACAGTAAATACTTGTGAAAAATTTCAACCAATACAGCCCAGAGATGCATAAGGTCACTTTCCTAAGGAGTCTGTCTTTGAAATGATAAGATTTAAACTAAATTTCATGATATTAGGCCATATTTTATGAGTAAAGAACACAGGCAATGCGTAGGAAGTGCTAGTAAAAATTAACCAAATAGGGGATCTACAAAGAGAAAGACAAATATGTCCATGACAAAAGAACAGTTAGTTATACAGGGATCATAAGTGTTTATCCAAATATAGGGATCAGGCAGAGCCTGAGTTCCTTCTAGATGGTTAAATAATATCTGGAGCACAGATGGGCCTTTTTGGCTCTTCTCGCATGTAAAATGTGATGTGTGTTTACAGGATAATCCCTTATGGCGCAGCGATTTCCTGTTTTACATACAACTTATTTTTATACTCCATACATAACTCATTAACCTTGGAATCTTTTTAAAAGATATCTACTCTGTAAAAAGTGCTGGTTTGAACTCATTTTCATATGAGGTTGGTTTACTCACGTTGGTTGTTCACCAAATTAAAACAATGAGTTCGAAAACCAACGTGCTCTTATCTGTATATTTCATGCTAGAGTCAGCTAGACTTTATCCTTATTGTTCAGAGAAAATGACATTTTCTTCTTGTATATTTTTGCATTTCTTTCCCCTTCTCTTATTCTATTGTGGAATCCCCTCCCTTCCCTTTAATTCTAAGTAACACGTCCTGGCTGAGGCAGATCAGCTTTCCTCTGTGGGTGGTTTCCCTTGATGACAGCACCTAAGCATACTATTTATTATCACACCCGGGTCTATGACCATTGGAATGTTCATTTCCTTATGCCTTTGTTTCTTAAAGATGACCAGCAAGAACATATTGATAGCATATAATATGAATAGACACACTCCTTAACCATCACTCACATGTGCCTATTGTCTTAGAAAATTTAACCATGCACTTTATACAAATAATTCTGTTTGCACATAATCAGTAGCCACTTAGACATAATCTCTCGACTTTCCTAAACTCTGCACAATAAAATGTATTAACAAGACTGATTTTCTACTCCCCAATTGGTTTGAGATAATCCATTTTATGGTTGTAAGGTTATATTTCCCAGTATACAACATTTTTAGACAATACAGAGTAGTCTTATGATTCCCACCGCATATATTTGGGAATCTGGCAAAACCACAATATTATATTGTATTTCAACTTCTTAGAAGAATTTTTGTTGCTTAGAATGATCTGAACTGGCTGATATTTTAAAGATTGATATTTGCTGCACAAGTAAACTGTTATTTTATACTTTGTTTTCCTACATATTTGCCATGATGAAGCACACTGCTGTGATGATAGGCATCGATGTAGTGCACGATCATAGTCTAGGCCACAACTAACCCTTTCTAGAAGTGGAGGTGAGGCCAGTGCCACTCTATTTACATCTGTAAACGAGGGCAAGACAGACCCTCACCTATGCCTGTAAATAAGTCAGGAAAAACTGGACTTTGCTCAGAACCTACAGAGTTGTGGGGCAGAAGGTGATTTTTTCCAGTACTTCTCAGAGTGGTCCCTAAAGCAACAGCAGCAGCATAGCCCGAGCACTGTAAGCAGTGCAGATTCTTAGGTTCACCGGCTTACTGAAGCAAACTCTGAAGGTCACGCTCCCCCAAATCTATGTTTTAATCAGTCCTCCAAGCGATTTTGATACACTACATGATGTCTAACCTATTGGCCCACTCAACAGCCAAGCTCCCCTTCATGATGAATACAATTCCTTCTTTGTCACAAGCATCATGCTCATCTCCTTCCTCCAGTCACTGGGGACAAATCATGACTGATTTAAACCATTCTTAGGAATTTTTCGTAATACATGATCTTTGCCAGAGACTGGTCTACAGAGAACTATTTTACCAACAAACTATCACCTGCCACTTGCTAACTAGTGGAAATAGGTCTGACATACCTGGAACAGCACCTGCCAAATTGCAGCTTAACGGAAAAGTCTAACAGAAACTCAAAAACATCAACTTTGTGTCTGGATAGTCTAGAGCTACTGAGAAGACCTGGACACCACCAGTCCGTGAGTTCCTGCAGAATGAGTTATGTTACCCTTGTGGTTTATGCCACAGTTCCCCAGATGTTCTGTATCTGCAGTCAACACTGTGAAAGCTGACATTTCAACAGGCATGAAGCCAGCAACGGTGGTTTATAAAGGGACTGCCAGTTTAAACTTAGTTTTAGATACCCTAGGGCTCATAGTAATTATGAGAAATGCAGCCACCAAGATTTGAAGATTGATTTGCTATCTAGTCCCTTCCTTTTAAAACTGTGCCTCAAACTGTGTGAGCTGGGAAAGTTGAAGCAGAGCAGAGAGGCAGTGGATCTGCACTTGTGCTACAAGAACAGAGCAGCGAGCCATGTCCTGGTCAGGATGTAAACCATGACTTCCCGGGGTGAACATCATGACAGAAGTTTGCGAGCAAGGGAACAAGTGAATTGAGATTTCAGTAAGTAATTGATGTTGGAGAGAAACTGGGATTTAAATACAGTAGATGGTAGTAATGACAAGTTTTTAGACAGGGAGTTACACATGTGATATGGGCAAAGAGAGGAAAAATGTACAGATCATTTGGGATTGAAAAAGGCAAATTTTATTGTTTTACTGTACACTAGTTAGTATATACTTTGGGGAGTCTTTAATGCCTATCATCTGCTCTAGGGATTTGCTGGGACTCAGGAGAATCAGACTAGAGCTATAACACACTCATGCCTAAGATTTATCGCATCAGCATGGCAAATATACACAGCTATGTAAGTAAGGAAACAATACAGGAGGAGTCTGGATAAGGATACATTTATTGTCTGGACTTGTGCCTGTGAATGGTCACAGAGGTCACTATCTCCCTCTAAGAGCCAAATGTAGCCCATGTATGAGATGTCTCTGCCTTGGAGGCCCGTTGGAGGCTGGTCACACAGATACTCTCTGCTTTGCACCCACCACATTCCATGCTCCCCGCAGACATCCACTGTGAATTATACTGTATGTTCCAACAATCGCCTTATCAGTTAGGAGAAGTTTTAGAAGCCAAACCAAGAGCCATCCCTGAAAGCAGAACCTTGGACAGAAATCAGCCTCAGGACTGCTATGTTAACTGTTTTCTGAGCAAAGGATTACGATTTAAATAATAAGATGACCCAGGGCCATTCTTACACGTAACATAGTTAGTTGGTCGAAATATACCAAGTTTATTTTGCAGTAGTTTCAGGTTGACATTAGTCAATTGAATTGTAACTTGCATAATAAATAACAAAAAAATCCCCCAAATTTAATATCTCTTTCACACACCAGAACAGCACTAAAAATGAGAACAATATACAAAACTTCAGTGACCGATGTTCAGATTGCTATTTTTTAGACATTATTTTAGTTGACATCAGTTAAAGAGGTAATGGTTATAACGTTTGGGTAAAATATTATGTTTAATAAAAGGCTGATGAAAAGTGAAAAGTTAATATGAAAGGTGGGTGTAAGTTGGTCTGAATTGTGTTAGGTATGTATCGTCTGGACAGTGTTAGAGAAGAATGAAATTGATGAATTTATAGAAATCAATCATGTAACCCATCATAAATTTACATATATTGTAATTAGATTGGGATTTTTTTTTTTTTTGGTGGTGCTGGGGATCGAATAATTCAGGGCCTTGTGCTTGCGAGGCAGGCACTCTATAGATTGGGATTTTTAAAAGCAAAATATCGGTATCAATTTTTTATGTTAGTGAAGTATGCTCATTTTTATGCTGGAGAAGAGATTGAAGTCTCTTTCTTTCTAAGACCTGCGCAATTCACATAAATAATAAATGTACATACAAAGCAGAATAGAATCTGATAGGTGGTCATAAAATTAAATTAGTATAAACTATTTTTACAGACAGTATACACTCTATAATTTCCAGAAAGACCTACAATTTTTGGACCACAAAGACTTGAAAGAAAAGATATGTTTCACTCTTTAGTGGAAGAAGCTATTATTTCCAGGTGTCAAGCACGAGAATTATAGTCATAAATGATAAACCATCATCCCTTGGGTGAGTTTGAAATTGGTTAATGTAATGGTATAAATGGAACCGAAACATTTCTTAATGTCTCTCTATTTGCTGGGTCTCAAGAAATGTCCAAAAGCTCTCAGTTGCTCCAGTAAACACGCAGCCTACTCTACTCTCTAGGCAAAAATGATGGGGGGAGAGCCAGGTACTTCTGCAGTGTCGTTCTTTCAAGTTCCTTACTCTCCATGCCTTCGAACACCTCACCCTTGACTCCCTGTGTCTTCCTATTCAAGTCCTAACTTATCTAGGTCCTTTTATTCATCAGAGTTGAGTAGTCAGACTCGTGCTTTGTTTTTTTCTCCTGAGTTGTGTACTAATTATGAAGCTCAGAGAGAGAGACACAATTGAGAATTCATGGAATATCTTTCAGGAATAACATTTGGGAATAGAAGATGGGAAAAAAGGGGTAAGAGATTATCTAATTTTATAGGTGCGAATAGAGATTTTTTTCCCATTCTGATCTGGCATGTTAAATGGTGTCTACATCATTCAGGAGGTTCATATCATATGATTCCTGAGAGATACTGAAATTCAAAACTAGAAAGAACTTCTTTCTTTAGGTTTAAGGAGCAAATTCAGTTGAAGAGCAGTTAAGTCGTGTTTCTAATTTCATATAATAAAAGGCTATAGTTACATTGGAAATCCAGAAGTTTTCCAGTATACATTTTTCTTTCTGTTGTAGTATGTTGCTTGTTCAGGTGTATTTTTTGTACTAATTCCTCAGATTTTTTACATGCTTTAATTTTAAGCACATTTCCTCTCTTATATGTTTCTTATATCCTTGCATGATTAAATTTTAGAGCCACTTTTATTTAGAGTCTACTTTGTCCAGAACACTGAGATAAGTACTATCATGTATTATTTTCTCATTTCTCTGAAAAGTCTTATATTATAAGTACCACTGCTATTCCTGTTTTATAATAGAAAAAACTGAGGATTTGAACATTCAAATGGTGCGGGCAGCGTCACATTGCTAATATAGATAATTATCAGCTCTGCACATTTAATTTCAGTTTGGTCCAGAAAAAAATACCTGAAGCTATAAGCCTTTATATGACTCAAAGCAAAGAGAGCGTTTTGACACAAGTGCTTTCAGAAGAAAAATTATTCAGCCAGCTACTACAGCTTTTTTAAAAAAATAAGAAAAAGGTCAGTGACTATTCACATCAAATTACTACAGCAATTATTTTAATTTACACTTACTTGGTCTTATAACATATTTTAGTTTCTACTTAAGCTTTCTAAACTTGAAAAAAAGGACTGTGTGTGTACATATTTAAAGGTTAGTTTAGTTTAGAGGGCTTGTTATTTCTGCATTACAGATACCTCGTAAAGAAAATCACATTTGTTACTAATTGCTTACTCAAAGTTGTAAACTGTGTTCCAAATTAGTTTTTCCACAAACTTCTGAAAATTAACTTCCTTGACACTTCCTTATTTTGCTTTAATTAAACAAATTTGTGTATCTGTGAAGAGTGTTTTAAAATTAGAGTCATAAATGTCACGTTCTCCTTTAAAACTATACAAATTCAAAGAAGATAACTTGGGCAAGTTAATTTAAAATACAAGGAAGAAATCAATTTTCTGTGACTCCAATAAATGGGAAAATTAGGATTAAGCCTCACCATTCTGATTCAAGAGCCCATTAGCCTAATGTAACAGGGTGGAAAATTATTCTAATTTGCTAATAGCAAAGGTTATTTTAAAATGTTTTTCTTCTAGGTCGATGCATTAGACATTTAATAAGAACTTCAATCCAAGATCATACATTAAGATGGCAATGACTAATTGAAAGGTGATCAACATTTCCAAGAGGAACTCTGCAAATGATGCGACTGTCTGTTTATGGTTGATGAACTTCACCTTTGGTGTTGAACGCTCCTTCCCAGGAGGTCACCCACAGTGACTGACTGCCAGAGAAAGTCTTCACGTCAATAGCAACATAGCTAAGTGATTCATATACAATTGGAAAGTGGCTGGTACTTCTAAACCTCAGGTGAGGTGTATATTTATTCTTTTGAATATACAATGGGGAATCTTCATTTGCTTTAATGCTACCTAAAACACCAACATTTATGCCTTGCAGGTTTAGATTTACTAGAACAACAAAACTTTCTAAATAGACTTTCCCATTTGAAATACCTTCGTACAATCAAAGGACTGGCATGTGCATTTTTACTTTTTTAACAGGCCACTCTGTAGTAAACAGAAATAGTTAAAAACTGAAATTCTCTTACTAATCTATAACAAGCTTCTGTATTTGGATACTTAAGCAACAGAACAAGCAATTTAATTTTCCTGTTCTATATTCTTCCAATGGGGCATCTGGGAGCTTCCTGGTACAGTCTGGATTGTTGTTAAAAACTTCATATTTTTTTTATTCCTATGAAACTTAATAGCATGGAAAATCTCAATTTTATCCTGAAAGAGAGACCCATCAATTTATTACAACCCCCTGAGCCCCGTCTCCATTCAATACATGTGGATAAATGTCTGAGAGGTCCTTTTGCTTCTCCACTTACAAGTAACCATTTTAGAAAAGGGTGAAATTATTATGACAATTTTTATTATTTTACCAAAAGGGAAGAAATAGAACACTCAACTTGAAATATAGGTGCAATGTCCTTTTCCTTTATTGAAAATTCAAAAGAACAAATTCTCTCTATTCTAGGTATGTGTAATTATCTTTTATATATAAGAAAATACTGTACGAATTTTCATATGTAACATTATGTGTGTGTATACAGGACTATCAAATGATCTCTTTTGTTCTAACATTAAACCATCTTTCTAAATTGGGCACCGTGGGGTTGATATATTTTAATTATCAGAATCCTACACTATCGGTCCTATCTCTTTTGTGAAGCAAAACAATAAATCTTTTAAATGTATACACATATATGATGGGAAAGAGAACTAGAAAAATGCACACTAAACTTGTAATAATGGTGGCTGTTGAGTAGAATGGAAATGGAGAAGAATGCTCCTATTACCACTGTCTACTGTCTGAGTTATTTACAACGAGTATGCACTTTTTATAACTGATAAATAATTGTAGACTGACTATGAAATGCTCCAGAAGAAAAGTACAGCTTTCTATGGAGTGAGTGTGTGACTGAGTTAGATGGGAGAAGTTAAGTCTTCCTTGAGGAAGAATTGGAACAGCAGGTCTCAAGTATGGTCCCTAGACCAGGACCACCAAAACCACCTGGGACTAATTTAGAATCTAAATCTTCATGCTCCATCCTAAACCCACTGAATTATAAATGCTGGAGGAGTGAGCCAGAAATATATGTGGTTGTGATGCAAGTAGGATTGGGAACCACTGGATTAGAAGGCAATATGGAGAAATCTGGAGTGAGTGTTTCCCAGGTAAACACATGGAGACCTCCCAGGACACCTATCAGCACCACTAGCCAATCCTTGTAAGGCTCTGTGCAACTCCTGATACCAGGTAATCCCCTATCCTTCTATGAATCTCTCCTTCTCCAAACACTTACACTGATCTTCAGAAACTAAATTCATTTCTATGTACACCCTCTATATCCTTTTTATAAAATGTTCTCTTCACTCTGCTCCAGCGGGAACTTTGCTATTTGATAAGAACACTCATTCTAAATCCCTCTCAGTGGAAGCTGCCTTTTCCCTCTTGCTGCACATATCAATAGGTCGCATTTTCCTCTTTACCCGTCTCCAACTCCACTGAAGATCATACCATCAGATTCTGCTGAGCAATATCTTTTTCCACATGATTAAAAGATCCCCAGCTACTTTGCCCTCATTTGTTGAAATGTTACCACCTGGCCCACTCTTCCTGAAACTATTCAAGTCATTATATGTCATGATTTCTTTGTTCATATTCAGAGTAAATTCTAATGTTCCAATATTCCAAAATGGCTCTTGTTTTTGTCAACTCCTATATTATTCAGCTTTCCTGTTGCTAGACAACATATGTGACAATCATACCTTAAAGGAAGAGAGCTTTAATTTGGCCTGTGATTTCTGAAGATTCAGTCCATTTGGCTGGCTCCAGGACAGGAACATCATGGTGGAGGGGTATGGTGGAACAAAGCTGCTTAGTTCATGGTGGCCAGGAAGTCGAGCAGGGGGAACTGTGTGAGAACAAGGATCCAGGGACTGGATATAGACTCCAATGTCATGCCTCTAGGACCCACCCAGACACATCCAGAGGGGTGCTTTACCAATCCCCAGAGAGCTCCCAAGCTAATCAAGTTAACAGTTCACCCTCACAACTCCTAGCCTCTAATAATCATATCTGCCATCTCAATTTAGCCATTTGTATATCCTAAATATTGTCATTTCCACACACTTTTCTCATTTCAGTTGTAGGCTCAGCACCCTCCAAACATGACTTTCTTAATTTACAGAGCTGCATCCACTTCAAAAATTCTTCAATTACATTGAGTCTTCCAGCCCACTGACTCTACCATCTTTTCTCTCTCCATTGTATCTATAATATCCTTCTTTGTCCAAACTAGTATCCATTGGGCATCATGATAATTATTCCTAGCCATGGTCTGATTTTTCCCCCTTTGCTTAGGTCTTCACTGCACTCATTAGGGGGAAAAAAAACCCAGCCCTTTTTATATTCAATTTCCCCATACTTGAAACCAATCCCTTAGTGTTTTTAAAGAAAAATACACATTCTAATTATTATGATTTAAATTCATGTTCAAAGTGTTCAAATGAACACTGCTTCACCCAAGCAATACTATCGTTTTCTCTAGTCAACTTACTCCCCCACTCATTCAAAACAAAACACTTATCTCCCCTCTACTCTCTCCTTCAGTTATCCACATCTACTGCTTTGGTTTGTCATTCTTACCTGGAAACATTATATCTCATCAGAACAAAGTTTTCTATTGTTTTTGTCACTACATTTACTAACAGGTATGATCCCTGGGAGTCAGGCAGAAAAGAAGAATTTTTATGTGACTTTCTAAATAATTATGATATATTTCCATGGATATCAAACCCATAGAAAATAACTCGTGAAAGAAGAACTTGATTTAATGATAAGCAACGAGATTCAGATGTTATGTTTTATTTTTTCTGCTTCTTTCATCCACACAAACAAGAAAATCTATGGTATAGTTCCTGACAGTCATCTGAACTCATTTTATGAACAAAGAACCCTTTCCTCTGTGAGTCTGTTACAGTGACAGATTGCCCCAGAGTTTCTATAGAAATCTTTGATATAAAATTATGTTAAAATTGTCATGTTTTTCTTGCTTAAGTACCCTTTGAGATATCAAGATAGTTGTAAAGATGTAAACTCAGTGGCATGTGATACACTTGCTTCTTTTTTTGTTTTCGTGCTACAAAATAATTTTCAGTATTTTTCACTCATGAATAATTCATGTACACCATAAAAATGCAAAAAGAATACTGTGACATTTCCATAAGAAATAGCCTCATGAGCTCCTGATTTGAAAGTCATTATATCAGACTTGAAATTCTACAACATCTGGATATTTATGGCTTTAACAACAATGGGGATGAATATTTATGTAATAAATCTTTCAAATTCAGAATGACATAGAGTCCATATTTTTCAATTAAATTGGGCTATTGAATTGGGGATTCATCTCTGACTAGAAAAAGAGAGATCATTGCAGTTAGTAACTACCGCTTGTTTTCCAAAGGTGTGTTAATGATGTTGAAGTGAAGGATCGCTGCCTTTACCCTTTCTAAATTAATTCATTTATTTTAGACTGTTTCAGGACTCAGTTCAACACAGAGCAGAAGGCTCTATTGGAAAAGATATTGTGAAGAACCCCAGTCA
The DNA here is from genome assembly GCA_004026905.1 of Hystrix cristata. Taxonomy (NCBI): domain Eukaryota; kingdom Metazoa; phylum Chordata; class Mammalia; order Rodentia; family Hystricidae; genus Hystrix; species Hystrix cristata. Next base: position 23,444 of record PVJO010008638.1, on the reverse strand, counting down.
ACTTTTGAAGATTTCTGTTGTCTAACTGTCCAGGAAGACTGGACATGAAAAGAGAGATTGTTTATTAAAATTACTGAAACGGTAGTGAGTCTCTCAGTAGTTATTTTTCATCTGCTTTCAGAAGTCAGCATTTATGAAAAGCACTTATGATTTATGATGAGAGATTCCCCACAAAGATTGCCACGAAAGAGTTAAAGAGCCAAACCTAAGATGAAAGTTTTGTGTTTTTCTCTAGAAAACCATGTTTGTTTTTTGTTGAAATGGGCTGATGGTCTAATGATTTTCTCAGCCTGACATTTGAAATATAGTTTTCTTACTCTGCCTCCTGGCAAAGGCAGAAATGCCGACAGATACTGCGGCTTGCAGTATCGCTGCTGGCTACTTGGTCACGCGGGTGTCAGAAATCTCTGCTGGTCTCTCTCTGTTGGCAGGACTGCGCCTTACGCAGATTTAAATATGGAGCAAGCAAGAGAAAGTGGATAGTCGTTATGGCCTCCTCTCCTTTTAGAGGCCCATCCGCACATTTGCCCAGGGCTCTTGATCACAGATTTGGGACTTGACATAATTGTTTTTCCTTTTCCCAACTTCAATATTATACTAGGCTACATAAATATTATATAACATGAAACTGTGCTTCTAATCCTAAGTGTATATGTTCCTGAATACTGGAAATTTGGTTGATTTCACAATACGTATGTTTAAAGATTCATAAATTAGCTGTTATTTTTTTTTTTTTTTTTTGGTGGTGCCGGGGATCGAACTCAGGCCCTTGTGCTTACAAGGCAAGCACTCTAATCACTGAGCTAAATCCCTAGCCCCCCATAAATTAGCTGTTATATAAATATAATTTTAATTTCACATCTTCTACATTAACATTTCCTGGCCTTATGCACTTGTGTGTTAGCCCAAAGACAAAGCGCCCACCCAAAGTTTGTAATAGGTAAGAATTTTGAGTCAATTCACCCCTTAGCTATGTGTAGCTTTTTAAAATCAAGGCAATTACTAAGATGTTTAAAATTATTGAGTATAGGTTACTTATCAATATTTTTTATTTGAAGTATATTAATTATTCTAACAGGAAATACACTGGAAGGTGTGATAATTTATTTAACAAAATTTATGTGAAATATTAGCCAGCTGTGGTGGCTCATTCCTGTAATCCTAACACTGTAGTAGGCTATGACAGAAAGATCTCAAGTTTGAGCCCATCCTGGGCAACTTAGTGAACCTATCTAGAAAATAATTAAGGAAAAAAAAGAGGGGTCTGGAGATTATAGCTCAGTGTAAAGGGTCTGGGTTTAATCCCCAGTACTGTAAAAAATTTAAAATTAAAATTAAAACCGGAACGAAAACAAAATAAAATGTTAACTAAATATGAATAATAGTCTGCTAGCAGAGTAGTTTTGACAGATAATACTTTGGTGTGTTTTCTCATCTAAAAAAGATTAATATAGGCCATCTCTAATTTCACTTCAAATCTGATTATTACACTCACGATTATAAACCAGGGCCTATGCATATGTATTCAAAACATAACCATCATTGTGCCTCATATTTATAAACAGTGAAATACTTACAAGTGATATTTAGCCCTGACGAGAATTATATGAAGTGGCAATTTTATTCCCATATAGCAAGGAAGGAACTGAGTGAATTTCCCAAAATTTCACAGTTCATAAATAGCCAAAGTGGGACTCAAACCAAGGGATGTGTGTGAGTGTGTGGCTGTGTGCATGAAGGAAACTTTAGGATCATTTGCCTGTATGTATTTTTTTATCAAGTGTTCATTATGAGTATTATGATTTCTTGGACTGTGTGACAGTATATAAAATTATAATATTCAAAGTGCTTTTTCTAAGAGAACTTGCATCTGAATTAAAAAGACAAGGCATGTAGAGCGGTTAAATGAGATTGAAAGTTGATAATGCAAGAGGTTTCAAAAAACTATGTGAGAACTAATTTAAAGGAACTGAGTAGATACTTGATGTCACGTTTCCCTCCGAGTCCACAGAATACAGGGAGCTCTGTGGGGACCAAGTCAAACTAAGGGAATCAGAGACTGGCCAGGAGGTCCTGGGCTCCTCAGAGAGCAAAAAATAGGGGATTTTAGCTTCTTATTTGCAGAAAAACCTTGGAGTTTCTTCGGCATTGTCCTAATCTAGAGATGTGGTTCTGGAATAAGGAAACTCTATGGATTGATTATAGTATTTCTTTTGAAGTAGAAAATGCACTTTTTTTCTCAGATCTTAGGAAGGTGCCTTCAGAGATGTCAAATTAAAGGGGCTATAAAGTGCAGGGTTGTGACAGGTGGAGACTTTCGTTTCTGCTGTGTGCACAGGTGATGGGTGTGGAGCCCAGGCAGCATGCAGTGGGTCCATCCTTGTTGGACATCTTCCCTTTACGTTACATGTCGTATGACCCCTATTCTCTTGGAGCGAAATCGATTTTCAAAATTCCCTTCTTTTTGTGTGCATATGTCCTCGTATCTAAATCAGGCATATAGTAATATTTACTTCAGAGGGGCAGCATGATGTCAGAAATGTCCTTATTGTTAAAATTACTTAAGAATCGTTATTTGGATTGTTAAAATAGGCAGGGATTACTTTTGTAATTCCATTTCTGACATTTAAACAGCATCTCACTGCCTTCCATTCAATCGAATGAACTTCATGTTTCTGAACAAACATGAATATGGATCAACAGAAGTTGAACATTCATTCCTGTTTTAGAAAACCTGAGACTGTATAAAACAATAAGAAATAAACTGTATATAAGACACCCCAGGGCCAGTTAGCTCAGTTGATTAGAAAACAGTTACTGGTGGCCAGGAATAAACTAATCCCTTAGTGACCTGTCAGTTATGATCCATCCCAAGACCGCCAACTGCTCACAAAGACAAGCCCCAGACAGCCTTAGACAGTCACACCCTTGTTCTTAACAGGAATCAGGTGACAAAGTGTAGGTGGCCCAGTTAAATCCAAATTCCCATTAGAAAAAAGGGCTCTCAGCATGTGGGGCATGGAGTAAGTAACAGCTTCCTACATAAGGGAAGGACTTTCTTCCTGTGACACAGTTTACTACTGAAATTCTTTTCCAATAGGTAAACTTGTCAGTTCTTTTTATACTATGTTGATAGCAGTATTAGTACTGCCAAAATATTATTAATGATGTTCTTGACCAAACTAATTTCCATCGAATGATTTAAGATAGGCAAAATTTTCAGAGTATCATTTTTAAATCCATCTTTAAAAAATATTCAAGACTGATGAAAGGTGATTCTTATTGTGGCTTCAGACTGACAGATTTTTTTTTTTTTTACTGAAATAAGATAATCACTGAAAAAAAATTTGATCACAGAATAGGAAAGGTCATAATTGTAAATATGTAGTTTTCTCTATGTTAACCACAAATTCCAAGCCATCCCAATTAAAGTGCCCCAGGAGCTTGTTTTGTGTGAGTTCAGTAAGAAAAAGCAGAAAGACTTGGGAAAAAAATTCCTGCAAAAATATCTACACTCTTTCTGAAAAAAAGATGGCTGTATTAAGGCGCAAGATGCCAGTTTGACTAGATATGAAAGTTGTATTAAAATTTTACTAAAATTTGACATTAATTCAAACACTTGAAGAAAAAGGAGCAAATCAACAACTGAATAGAGAGCTTCCGATTATGAATAAATGAAAATTATACTTATGTCCATGACATTTTAAATATTTGGTAAAGAATTGGATTTAATAAATTAATAACATTGGCATAGTCAGTTAAATATTTAGAAAGAAAAATAAGAAAACATTTTACTACGCTTGACTCATTAAAAATATTATAGGTGGATCAAGCTTCAAATAAAAAAAATCCAATATGCACTGGAAGATAGCAAAGGATATGTTATTCTAAAAACATTTGCTTGAAAGGATTCTAATATATATAATAAATAAATTTATTTTTGAAAATATTTTATTAAAGTTAATCCAAAATGCATAAAGTAATCATGAGAAATTGTTTCAATTTAGTCCTGAACGTGTTACTAAAATGATGACATAAAGGAGTAAGTTTTGTTGTCTAAAAAATACCACTTTCCATATGGCCAAAGCTATTATTTAAGAAGTCAAACAAAAAATTATAAATGGAAAAATAGTTGTGATGTGTATGTAAAACAAAAGCAAAATTTTAGAATATGAATGATAAATGTGCAGTAAAGCTTCTAAAACTTTCATGTTTTAGGAAATGTGTATTCCACCCAGCATGGAGTTTTGCCATGTTTAAAATTATAATTAAGGTAAACCTTAGAAAAATAGGCATGAAAAAGTTAAATGTATATCCATTTGAATTAACAGAGGGATGTGGGGCACTTAATAGCCATTTAAATAATGTACTGGCTTATGTAATTCCTTGTTCTGTCCTAGAATTTTATCTCTTAGGTGAAATTCTTGTATTTTCAAAGCAAAATTTAATATTAAAATAGTACAATCACCAATTAAATCTTAAATTTTCTTAATTTAGCATATGCACATGTATTAAAGTATCTTAACACATATCGGACTTTTTGTATATGAAGGGATCAGAAATATATATGAAGACATATGTTGAAATGCAAAATTAAATATTTGTAAAAAACCTCAACTATTATGGATCTATTCATCAATGTATTCATTTTTATCATTCAGTAAGTATACAGCATTATCATGCTACATGATAAATCTATGCAAAATCAAATTGTAAGTGATTGCTACTTGCTTCAATAGTTAATATACATACAAATAAAACACAGATATACAGTTCACTACACTATGGCAAAATGTTTTATGTATAATTTTTAATTAAAATTTGAATCCTTAAACTTTTCTAAGGAGCTATCACATTGTCATTGTTATCAGCAGCAAGAAAAAGACATTGGGACCTACTACAGTAAATGTATTCTTTAGGATTTATTTTTCTAAAAATTATATAGAGATATTTCTAACCTGACGGGCATAAACATTGCCTGTGGCTTTAGAGTATGAATAGAAGGATTGTTTATTTAAAAACCTATTTGCTATGACCTCTGAAATGTCTCACTTCTCACATTTTAATCAGTTACCGGTGTACCTAGGACAAGAAGGTAGGGTTTTTCCAAGGGAGTGGTAAGGTGCACCTTAATCAGGACCTTTCTTGTCTGTGCTGACCTGCACCAAATTTTGCCTGATATCCAGGCATTGGCAGGGAGGGACTGAGTACTGGAAAGACCAAGGGGTGAGAGGCCAGAAGGAGGCAGAGCAGAGCTGCCTGGAGACAGCCTTGCCTTGTTTTTCTGATTTGGCTTCTTCTTGCATTTACAAATCAAATGCCTGGATTATAAAATCACTGAAGTATAGAATTAAATGGCCTGTTAGACTTAATGCTCCTCATTGTGCATAACTCAGGGAGTCTCTTGCTCCTACGTGCGGTGCATTATAAACTGCTCACATACATTTAAACAATTTTTCTGCCTGCTGCAGATATTTTTTCTCTTTTTCTGTATTAAGCAAAAACTGTAAAGACATACTCATACACAAGGCTAAGATCCTCTGGGTTTTCTGTCTTTTGATTTGCCTGGCTGAGTGATTCCAAGGCCTTTGGGATCTAAAGAAGTAATAATCCTACAAGGAAACTGAGAGAATAGAGGGAATATGTGAAAGTCGAGAAGGGAGTTGTTTGTGCTGTCGCAGTTGTTATTTTCTCACTGCAGGAGGCAGTCGTTTCCCAGACATTCCCACCCCTCTCAGTGTGCCAGCTGCACGGGGAGGGCAATCAACCTCCAGCACTGAACACAGGACTCGACTGGGAAAGCTTGAGGCTTGCAAGAGGGAAAGAAGTTGAAAGTATCAGTTATATCACTCTTTTTGTCTCTAATGCATTCAATGCACTTTTCTTGATGTCATCACAAATCTACATTTATTAAATTCCTGACAATGTGGTATACCTGGAGACATAGTACTCACTCTACAGAATGGTAAAGAAGCCCAGCATTCTGGGTGTTCCATGGATTTATTATTACCGACGTTAAGGACCACACACAATTGTTTGTGACTTACTGAAGAGCAGTTCACCTGCATAGGCGAAAAGCAAAGGAACAATGGTTCTCCTGCTCAAGGCCCAGTTCCCCTAAGTTGCACCTTGTATTTTATTATATACAAGTAAATAAGCTGCAAGGTGGAACTGCACAAACACAGGATATTTTCTCCATCACGTACTCATTAAATATAATGTTTCTCAGATGAGAAATTTAAAAACCTACCTCCTCCGTTAGTGTTTTCTTCTTAAACCTAGTTTTTAAAATCCTAGGTCTTCTAATATAAAGCTAAAACTTCATGACATTTTCACATATAAAATACATACATACATGCATGCATACATACCAAATGATGAAAGACTAAGCAGTGTGCGGTAGGTCTTACTTCTACACCTGCAACCACACTCCAAGCTCTGGGGATGAAGCTCATGGCACACTAAATGAAATAAACCTTTTGAAGGAAAAATGTCACAAACTGCGCATTGGAGAAATCAAAGCCTGTGAGCCCTGTTGATAAGCTAGCCACTTTTGGGCTTTTGTTTAGAAAGGTAGTAGATGACTAGAGATGGTCAACGGTGGACACAAGGTGCCTGCTTGGGGTCATAGTGACCAGAAGCCTGTTCTGTATTCCTGGTATGTCCCAGGTGTGGTTATAAGTCCCCATCCAGTTTGCATCAAGTCTCTGAGAGTTTTACCTACACTTACAAACTTAACACTCATTTAATAGCATAGTTATGCTTACTAATCCCTGTTTTACAGATAAGAAGTTGAAGCATAGAAAAGTTCAGAAATTTATCCTAGGTTCCAATATTGGTAATTGGGTAACCTCAATTTGAACCAAGGTGGTTTGGCTGCAGATCCTAGGCTTATATTTACAATGAGGCCTACAAATAAAAACAATTAGATTTTTGTCATTCATCCAGCTATTCCTTCTTTATCATATAGAGAAGAAAAGAAAGAGGAAAGACTTTTTCTAAAGGAATGAAAACAGTATTTTTTGATGCTTGGGATTGGGTCCCCCCACGTACTCTCTCTTCTTCCTCTTTTTTCCTAGATGTATTATCTAGGAAAGACCGTGAAAGGTGATATTTTTAGATAATCAATGTCTAGCATCACAGGGATAGTCTTTCTATTTATATTTTTAGTTATTGTTACTTCAGAGATCCTTCTAATACCTGCAGCCCACCATACATGAAATGAAGGAAGAAAACTCACAATTGCCCGTTAGTGGACAGTGCGATTTTGAAAACAGCCACAGCAGAGACCTGGTGACAGATGGAGGTGCCTCGGGCAGCAGTTGCCAGGCACACACTTCTTTCCACACCTCCATCTGTCAGTGCAAGGAAGGTACTATTTTGGGACTCAATTTATCCATTTGGAGAACAATTTTTAGGTTTGTTCTTAAAGTTGAAATGAAATCTGTAAGGCTTCTCCTTTTTTGCCTCTATCTCCCTTCTCTTCTTCACCAGAATTAAAGATACTGGGGTGAAGAAAGAGTTATACTTTTTGAGACATACAGGATGTGCTTATGGGGTATGATAAAATATTAATATCTGACACTAATAAAAATAAAACTAATTTAAAAACTGAGGATATCATTCTTTCTGCAGGTATGCATAGAGGCAATCTCAAATATGCAGGGAGCATACTGTTCTAAAAATATAATAATAATGGTTGATAATCTATAGGTAGGAAAGTCCAGACTCAAACAAAAATACCAATTTTAACCACATTAAAAAAAACACTGTGAAGCTAATTTTTGAAATTAAAACAAGATGTTTTTCTTTCACAGTTGAATAGTCTAAGAGTTAGATCCAATGGAGTCTTATTAAGAGATGAACAAAGAGATGAAGAAAATAATATTTGTCTGTGCCCTAATAATCTGCAACAGTGAAGGTTCACTCTTAGATTACATAAGAAAGGGAATTCAAAAAATACTATGGTATGTGTTGTACTCAGTGATGCAGCAAAGCCAAGAAAAGCTCTCTCATTTTTCCTGAAAAACTCGTGTGTTTTCTCTTTTGGATTGACAAAAATAAAGGGTAAGTAGAAAGAAAGGGAAATCTAGCACTGTTAGGCCTCAGAATAATCTCATAATGATGTTCTCAGACCAAGATGTCCTGACACTGCAGCGTACACTTCTGACTTTCAGCAGTGGGAACAGGCCTAACCTGTGTCCCAAGAATATTTCATGCTTTTCTAACTCTTTCTTGTATTCCTCTTACTAAAATAATCCTGTTTTCTCTTTTCTTCTTACATAAAATCTTACACAGCCTATGAATAGAGGTCGAACTTCTCTCCTCATGATCTATGAAATTGTTCCGTTCTATATGGTTGTCTGCCTCCACTGTATTTCTAAATCAGATGGAGTCCAGTGGTCAATTAGGAACTCTTCATATAGTGACTCACTGCACCAGTTAGGTAGGAAGACCATGAGGTGGGGTTAGGAGTGTGCCTGTGAAAGATTAGAGGAGAGGGCACAAGAAGGGACAGAGAAAGTCCTCAGATTATAATGCAGATCTGACCCAGTAAAAGGAGAGGAGGGAAGAAGCAGGAGTGGAGAAAGAGACTTAGGCTATAAGGTAGGTCAGAGAGTGTTAGCTAGAGGAATATGAAATCTGAAGCTGAGAGTGCCCATTAGAAGAGTCTTGGGTTGGGTAGGAATTGTCAGGCTCCAAAAGTCTTGCTGTGCTCAGTATTGGCTAGCAGTTGCCTAGAAAGGGCACTTTGCTCCAAAACTGGTAGTTGCAAAAGGATGCTATAATCACAGAAGTGCCATTTTATGAGTTCTTTCCGGGAGGAAGACCCTAAAGGCACACCTCCAGGCTGCCACACTTGGAACCCGCTGACTGTTATGTGTTATGCTATTATTTGTGTCTTTTGTGGTTATTCAATATACCAGGTACGATGGGTTGGCCAATCTCCCACCCCTGTAGATGTCCACATCATAATCCTCAGACCCCATGAAAGTATAAGTAAATAAAGGGATTTTCTAGACATAATGAAATTAAAAATATTGAAAGGGATATTTTTCCTAGATTGACTTGATGGCTTCCAATCTAATCATAAGAATCCACAGAAGAGAGAAATAGATGAGTTAAAATAGAAAATGTTACCATAATAATAGTAAAAGAACTTGAAGTGATGAGAAAGAAAAAAATGTTATGAGTCCAGGAAAGTAGGTGGTCTGCAGCACTAGGAAAGGCAAGAAAATGGATTTTCTGCTATAAACTTCCAGGAGGAATACAGTCTGCTGACACTTTAAAGATTTCTGACCTTTAGAACTGTAAGGTAATAAATACACGTTTTTTTTAAAAGCCACTAAGTTCATTCTAGGTTATTACAGCATTAGCAGGAAAGCAATACACCGACTCTTGACTCCTTTATCAGTATGTGTGGGTGGAAACTACAATTTTCTTGTTCATTTCACCAAGCCTCACAGTCTCTTGGTACCAGGCACTGTGTGAGATACTAAGTACCGAACAGTGGATTAGATTTAGATTAGTTTCTACCACCCTGGAGCTGCCATCCTGGAGAAAGACTAGGAACGTAAGTCTTTCCATGAATACATGATATTTGAACATATTCTGAAATGAAGAACATAGCAGTTACCTGGCCTAGGAAAACATCTTGCATAAAATAAATACTTAATAATTAGCTCCTGATTGAGAGATGTTTGTTCTAAGGACTATCAAGAAATATGAATACATGTATACTATGCTCTACTCTTTTCTATGAAATATTCTCATGAGATATTTCATTGGCTATCATCGAAAGCTGAATGTATCTTTCCAAAATTCATAAGTTGAGACCTAATTCCCACTATGATGTTATTAGGAAGAGGGGCCTTTGGGTGGTGATTAGGTCAGAAGGGCAAAGTTCTCATTAATAAGATTAGTTCCCCTGTCATGGGGGTCCCAGAGAGCTACATGGTCCCTTCTGCGTTTGAAAACACAGTGAGAAAGCTCCATCTATGAATCAAAAAATAGCCCCTCACAAGACACTAGCATGTTGATTGGGATTCTCAGCTTCAAGAAATGTGGAAATAAATTTCTGGTTGTTATAACTTGCTAGTTTACAGTATTTTGTTACACCAGCCCAAATGGATTAGACTAAAGTACAAACTAAAGTACTGATTGCCAATAGGTTTGACTCTTATCAAATATACATCATAGTGTGCACATATTAAGGAACTAAGGGGAAAAGAAACCTTCCAATATCAGAGTTTTGTCCAAACACACATTTTGGTGTGCAAATGGCCACAGTGTATCTCTTTAAGGTCTTTCAGTAATGCACTCAAATTTTAATTTTATGAACGGCATTTCAGTGATATGTACTCAGTATTATTTTCACCCCATGAGTGATATAAAATAATCCAAGTTTTCAACTATTAATTGGACCTGTGTACAAATATTTCACTTATGGTTGTTCAGAGTCTCCAGCCACTGTAGTTTTGAGTGTCCATTAGGCATTCTGAACAGTAAAAACAGGAATTGCACTAAATGTTCTCATCAACATGATAACCCAAAGCTTGGTTTTGCACTATCTTGTTCATCTTCCTTGGTCATTTCCTGGTTTATTGACGTCTTTCTCATACTATGGTGGCTAATACATGAAACCATGATTTAAGCATTGGATCCTTCCATCACTGATGTACTTTTTAAAAAATTTTACCACTTTAAAGCTTGGTCTGAAGTGTGAAACCTCTCCCTGACAACTTCTTAGATGTGTCAACAATCTGTGTATGTGTGTACATCTTAGGGATGTTAAATCTTGATTTTTCACACTTTTGTTCATGAATTTTTCTCTTTACCTTTTATAATTTATCAGGTAAATCAATGCAGTTGGGTTCCATGGTTTAGATAGCTTTGTTTGGCTTGTGGATTAATGACATCATTTATCCATCCTTTAATTTGCAATCTTTTGGTGAAATCTTACCTGGAATGACTCTTAAAGTTTGGTTTTTCATATTTTTAATCCACAAGGAAAACTGTCATTTAATTGAAGTGCTTAGATAATGCAGCTAGTGTTTTTTCACAGTGCTAGAGGTCAGGTTAAATCTATTCTTTATCTATTTATTTTCTTCTTTTTCCAGAAGTTCTTTGATCACTGTTCATGTTCATTTTCTCCTCGTCTCTTGCTTTCTTTGTGGTAATCCATGTTCCCAGGGGTGCTCCCTGCTCAAGCTTCCAAAGTCTTTCCATGTGCTTGTGCAGTCTGGGGTCATCCAAGAAACTGCAGGGAAGATTTCTGCAGATAATCAAGGTTCCTTTTGTGTGGCCCCCTCTTCTCCAATAATGTGGCCCTGATTTGCAGATTCCTTGGCAGTCCAAACTCTAATCTCTCTTTTCGAAGCCCAGAAAGATTCCTATTCTCTCTCTACATTCTGCTTTCTTGCAGGGTGATTTTGGAAAATGTTCTTAATGAGAAAGCAAGAATGAATATAGGGAGAGGTCACCAGGTGTATGACCCTTCCCTAAAGGATCTTAACACTGTTTGCTTCTCAGTAACTTCAGACAGTTGTCATGCACATGCACTGCAGGATGATACGTGAAGTAGCTGCTATTCTATCATAGCCAGAGAGGAAACCCTATTACTACTGCCTTACTTTATTTTTCTACTTCAAATGCCTGCACATCTGTGCTTATGGTATTATTATAATATTTTATTCTATCTATATTAATTTAAAAAAAACTATACAAGCAAGGTGAAAAGGCAATGACTTGTGCAACAACAAATAAGAGTATTTCTTTGCATGCAGCATAAAATTTCAAACTTTAATATATTTACAACTATTTTTAATGAAGTCAGCTGAGTTTTGGGTGTAGCTTTTTCATAAGTTGATCTTTAACAGAATCTCTCATAATCAGTCCTTTATGATTCAGTCCAATTTGAATGTAGGGATGCACATATGTTGGTATCAAAATTCACCTTGTTGAATGTGTACCAAATTTTCCTAGAATAGAGCTTTTTAAATCCCAATCTGCCATGCACTGAAAAGAAATTTGCTAATAGCTAGATAAACACAGCTATTAATTCACATTTCAGTCCAAAATATAGTTTGTCAGACCAAAAAATAATTTGTCAAGGACTGAAATTTAGGTATGAAACCATCATTGGCACTAAGACAGGCCATTCACAATTTTAGCAAGTGCTATTTCTGTCTCAGTGTGAGGTCAAATACCTGATTAAGAATGCTAAGGACTGACAGCAGAACAAGGGGGAGGCAATTAGTGATTGCAAACCATTAAAATAACTTAGTGACAAGGATGAAATTACCTCTGATAATTATAAAAAGATATTAGAATGATTTGGATTTATGGCCTCTGTAGTGATGTAATTCTGTCCTTATTTCAGCAAATAGTTACTGGAAGAATATAATTTGATGACAATGAATGTTATTAATATTTTAAAACTTATTAAATTAATAAGTATTTACTTAATGTCTAACATGGATAAAGCACTTGTGAGTGGTGCTATAAGTATTGTGGTGTTAAAAAGCAAAACAATGAAAATCAGTGCAAAGTAAGATTTGTTGTCCTCTGGGTATATTGGTTCCAGTTGGAGAAATTCACTGATAGAATTGGCTCCAATTTTGAACTCTTTAAAAATAGAAGTGTAGGGTAATACATTCAAGTTATTTAAGTAAAATGTTCAGTTTTTGTCATTCATATAATACATTCAAGTCAATTTTAACCTCTCTTAAAAATACAACTGTATTTTCTACAATACCATGAAAATGGGTTTTCATACAGAAATGGTTTTAAAATGTGCATAGAAAGTAGACAAAATATTGCGCTGTGGCATGACTTTCTCACTAAAACTAACATAAGACATCTTTTTAAAAAAAGTCTTATGAAAGTTATAAACATGAAAAATACTATCATTTATTGCTTGCTAGTTTGTAGCAAGAATGGTAATATCTACATTTTTAAAAATGGGAAACTGTGTCTTGGGGCACAGAGCTGGGGTTCAAACTTTTTTCTGAATACAAAACTCTTACCCTTAAACATAGTGTTCCATTTTTTAGTGATTCGTCTGTTTTGTTTTGTTTTTTTTCTCTAGAGGTGAAGTCTTTTCCACTCTGTTGATGGAGAAATTTGTTCAACCTATGGAACTTCCTACCTCTTATAGTCCTTGTAGGGCTTAACGAGTTTCAGAAAACCTCGTACAACAAGAGGTTCTTTTCTTTTTCTTTTCTTTTTTTTTTTTTTTAGGCACTGGGGATCAAACTCAGGGCCTTGGGCTTGCTGGGCAAGCGCTCTACCACTTAAACCAAAGATCTAAACCAGAAGCTCTTGTTGAAATGAAAACCAATATACTGGGTTTGAAGGAAACTATGGATTATTGTCTAGCTAGCATTATTTCCTCTGGGTAAACAGACTGTAATTGTCATAAATCTTGTTTCCTGCATGAAGTAATCTTACTTTACAGTAAGTATTATTTATTGCAGATTTCACTGAATGAGTTCATTGTGGCTGATTGCATTCCCAGAAGGCCCCACAGTTTCCATTCAATGTGAACTTCACTGTGCCTAGCAGATGTGAAGTTTGCTTGTCCGTTCATCTGAATAGACCCCATAATTTGCTAGCCAACAGAGTTGAGTAAAGTGATACTATGCAGTTTTCAAGAAGCCCTTTGCAAGACCAGCAGCCTCAGCTCGCTGCACTTGCTCTTGTTACATACACATCCCCCCCCCCGCCCCCCTGGGAGCCATCTGCCTCTTTGCAGACACTGAACTCACATAAAGACACTGTAGCTTCCCACTCTAGTCAGTCAACCTTTTCCAACTTTCAGATGACTATAGCCCCGTCAGATATGTAACTACAACTGCATGAAAGACAGACCCAAATTAGAATCACTCCGCTGAGCCCCACTGGCCTATGGAAACATGACAGATAAGAATAAATTGGCATTTTAAATTCTAAATTTTAGGATGACTTATTACACCACAATGTGTAACCAGAATAACTATTATTTTAGGTGGTTTTTTCCTAGTTTTTCTCCATTACCACCAAGACATGGTTTAAGGAAGCCAGGTGCCCTGCATAAGGCCACTTATGTAAGACTAATTTTCAAGGCACCAGTATGAAGTAAGTTACTATTCTTATGTTTATTTGGTAGATGTAGAAAATAGGTAGAAAAGCAGTATCACTTGGTGAAAATCTCAAACGAACAGCAATTCTTTTAATCCTAAGTTTATACAAGGATTTATATAACCTCTAGATTCCTCAGGCTCTGTGACCTCAAGATAGAGCCAGTGTTTCCAGGATCTAAGAATTTGAGAAAAGGAATTATGAAGTTGATCTAGTCCCGGTTACATTATAAACTCAGTCATTTTCAAGCCTTTCCCTAGTCTTTATTTTTATCATACATATCAGGATATTTCTTGCTTACCCATTTGTAATTAAGTGTAACAGAATAATTGCACTTGACATCCAGCGACCGTTTGGTCAGATCTGCCCATCGTGAGCTGAGGCCTATAAAATCCATCAGCTCGAGAGACTGGTCCAACCCTATAGCAGTCTATCATAAGACTGGTGTGATACTATGAGAATCAGAGTTGAAAAGCCGGAGGACACAAGCAGCTGCATGAACAATATGCTCCTGCGTCACTACTGTCGTACCAGTGCCACTCCCTCAGACCTATGACGACCAGTGAGGGTCCATTATGGTCACTTGCTGTAGAAGGAAAAAGGTCAACCTTCGTTAACGGGTCTGCTTGTTATATGACTACAAATCTCAGAGGGATAGTTGGATTACAGTCCTCATTAAGACTGTTCTAAAAACTAACAGTGTTTTATACACCTTGTCATAGAAATTGTATGGAAAGATAAATGACCAGGAATTATATATTAGCAGTGGCAAAAAAAAGAGAATGATTAAGAATACAAAGATCTGAGAAAAGAAGTGTGGATAGATCTTGGGAAGCAGAACAATGTGAATATCTTTGTCTTACATACTTTTACACACCAACTAACAGCAAGCATGAAAGATGAGCAAAGTAAGAAATTAGGTAAGATCAACATGTCGGTTGACACAATGCAGTCTCCATTATTGGTGGCCTTGATGGTAGACCAGTGAGTGCACAGAGTAGTGACACTGGCGGGGAAAAATGCTATCATGAATCTAATACTTTGGGCTCCCACTAACCAAGGCTAATCTAGGTACTTCGTTGCTGCACATTCTGTCTGCTCCACCAAAGACCACCCTGAGCTCCCATCCTCAACGAGACAAGTAAGTTACTCAGCGGCAGTTTCCACCTTGGAAGAGGCAGTTATTCCAATTGTTTAGAGACAATACATCTTTCAGACATGCATTTACTTTTTCATGCACGAGTTTACTTTTTTTAGGCACAGTCTTAATGGAACAGTCTTAATTGCCACCACCACTGTCTGAAGACTCACAGAGCATTTCATTCAAACAATTCAAATCAAAATCAAGGACTGAATTTTATAGCAAAGCAGTACATGACCATGGGGCTTGCTAATGATACCAGAACCTGCTATCCTGATGTACTGATTGCCCGAGCTTTTGACGGCTCAGCTCACACACCATTTTGAGATTGGATGCTGTGGATATGGGACATCGTTTTCCAGAATACAGTATGTACCCCTAAATTAATAATCATTTTATGGTCCTGGCACAATATGGCTTAGGAAATAAAAGCTAGAGATAGGAGAAAGCCCACATAACAGTGATCAATTTACTTCTTCCTGCCATCTCTAAGAATTACCTTCATTATCATATCCCATGATACTGAAGTTGGACCTTGTAATCATTTCTCCCTGTTACTTGGCATGCAGCTAAGCTTTGTTGGTGAAGCGTGCTAGAAAGACACCTCAGGACAAAGAGGCTTTTCTTTCTGGTTCCAGTGTGCCTTTCTCTTTTCTCCTGTGGCACCTCCCCAACGGAGTTTCGGTAGTAACCTTGCAGGTTGCTTCCAATGACTTCTTCTGTCTCCCAGTGAGTTTAGCAGAATACTCAGAGGAAGGTTTTCAGAAGTTCTACAAGTGTCCAAATACCCCAGGAGATTATCTGAAAACCCGAGAACTCCAGCAACCAGAAACAGAGCTCACACTTTATAGGAATGTGGGCTCAAACCACTCCAGGAATTAAAGAAGTCAAACCCCCTGAGTTTCTGACTAGGATGCCCTAATTGTAACTGCTTCACACATCTCCAGTCCTCTCAAAATCCCCTACATTTTAAAGCCTGTGACCTTATGGCATCATTTTCTGAGATTTGGAGATGAGGTAAACATCCTACTAACACTACACTGCTGTTTCTAAGAATACTTCCTCCTCCTTCATACACCAAAGTAAATACGTATGTAAATAAAAAATTAAATATTTATTTCCTTTGAGATAAATGGTATAGTACATGCTACTCCCACTTATGATAGTTGTTTACTAATACTACAGTGTCCTCAGTTATTCCTTGAAGATTCAAGTACCTGGCCTCACTATCTCTCTTTTTACTACTAATCCTTTACATACATGGAAATGAATATCCAACGCTGTAGCCTATCTCCAATTCCAATCATATTTTCATAGTCATACTTTGACCTGGTATTACCATGTGAAAATTGTCTATATAGTACATCTTATTCTTTACTGTATCTGGTGTTTCACTCAACCTGTTACCTGTGTTTGATATTATCTGGCCCACTGAACCACCCATCTACCATCTCCGTCACTTTTCTCACTGACTATAATTCCCACATGTCCTCTTTTCATTCTATAAACAGCTTGTATGCCATTATTCAACATTATTACCACTACTCTAAAATCACTCTCAACTAATTTGTCTCCCTCTCTTTTCATGTTACACAAATAGCAAAAACTTTACTCAGAGTAAATTCAACTCTATTTTGCTTATGAATAAGGAAGCACAGAAGTCAGATCTCCAGCTTACACAAGGGAGACAATTACGGAAATGCTGCCTGGAAGATAGAAGGAATGTCTGGAGAATAGATTCTAAGCAGAGAACTTCCTGTGGCTTAACCGACACTCTGCAGCTCCTTCTTGTCTTAGAGTGTGTTTCTAGGAAAGTCATTCTAAGGCCAGGACTGGACCTGCCACTCTTTCTTCTGTACCTGTGGTCAGGAAGTACACCAGAAATGCTTGGCTACTTCTCTTGAGAAAGTGGAGGGAGCTGCAACCTTATCTTCTACCACAGATGTATTTATCTAAAGTCAGGCAAACCATTCAACACATTTTCGCATCTGAGGAAAAAAACAAAATAGATTCCACTTGCGCCAAATTGTAATGCGAGGGACATTAACAATCAAGACTATTTTATTACCACACTGAATTTGTTTGCTAGCACCAAAGTATAGAAAAGTCATCTTAAACTGTCGGTGCAGCAAATGCAAATACAGATTCCAACACCTACTGAAACTTTCTAACATAGAAACAGCAGAAAATAAACTGCTATTTTAGATTTCAATCCATATGTTGGGAAAACTAAAGAAAAAGTTATGAACTAGTTTAATGTGTAATAGAGCACGTGTGAGAAGTCGGGAAGAGGCTCAGTTCAGTGGCTCTTGGCTTGCTTTCCAAGGTCCCATCTTTGGCTGATGTAGTTTTTGTTTTTGTTCTTGTTAGTGTCCTCGTGAAGATACTTCTGCATCCTACAGGGTTGCACAAAAGGTTAGTCTACCCTGGAGCAACGAGCTGCAGGCTGTGAGGTGTGAAACAAGGTCCACATTGATTTGTGACGTTGAGGGTTGCCAACATGAGGTGGAGAGTGCTATGTGCTATGTGTACTGACAAATTCCATTTTATTCAATTTTGATTTGTCTCCAGCAAGCATTTGCTCACGATTCTCACCTCTGGTGACATATCTAACACCACGAGTGGGAGATTATAACCATCTGTATATAGAAGTCAGATAAAAGAATTGCACAAGATGAAAACTGAAGAAGACAGACTGTAGAACAAATTCTCTCCAAAGGGCCTAATGCTGAATTCTATGTTTCTATAACACTGTACAAACAAGAATTGGTGTAGTTATAAGAATCACTGGATTAATGTCCTGTGCTAAACATCACTTCTTTGCTGAAATTACATGAACTTTCAATACAGTAAGCCAGTTAACATGATAAATACCATGTTGGTAAATGATCACATCAAACATTCAAAATAATAATGACTTCTCAGTGGTTAGTGGATGTCAAACCCCAAGAATTACTTTAAGTAAAGGTAGTTAAAGAAATAAAATAGTCTATAACATTAATAATCTATACTAATTCAGGAAAATTTTTCATCTATTTGGTTTTTAAAATGCGACCTATATGCACACCCATGTTTATAGCAGCACAGTTTGTAATAGCTAAATCATGGAAGCAGCCCAAATGCCCATCAACAGAAGAATGGATTAAGAAAATGTGGTATTTTATACAATGGAGTACTACTCTGCCATAAAGAATGATAAGCTTGAGATATTCCTAGGTAAATGGATGCATCTTGAGATCATACTCTTAAGCGAAATAAATCGGACACACATGTTTAAATACCGCATAGTTTCTCTGGTGTGAGAAACTGAAGTGTAAATAAAGACTAAAATGTATTATATGGGGAAAGGGAAGAAAGTGTCCAAATGGGAAAGGAAACAAGGGAGAGGGAAAGGAACAGAGGGACAAGAGAAATAAGAAATGGAAGGAAAAAATGGAAACGAAGCTTTTGTAAATAGGGAGGGAGGAGGGGTGAGGGGAGGGGAATGGGAAAAAAAGAAGCAACGAGGTATATCATGTACAGGTACAAATCCCCAATGATGAATGTTATCAATATGTATATTGAAAATGTACCATTAAAATAAAGTTTAAAAAAATGTGACCTAGTAAAACATCTACAGATTATTTTATAGTTCCAATGTAATCTCTCTGGTCTTATAACTGTCACATCTAGCAGAAAAGTGTGTAAGAATTGTAGTAAATTTGAAAACAATATTGGTATGGTAAGAAAATTTCAATTTTGTAGTTAAGCTAATTTATGGACTAAATGTGTCTTTTAAAATATATTAGGAAATTTGTCTTGCAAAATACACTTGAGAAAATTTAAGTTTATACGTGGAACAAATTAATTATATTAGTTTAACTTCAGTTGATAAAGGATGCTTTTAAAAGGAATTGTAACACTTTATTAGGCTTATGAGAATACTATTTGTCTCGTAGATTTCAAGCTCATGGGATAAGTAAAATCTCTTTTTCACTTGGCACTTCAAGATGTATATAACATGCACATATCCATACATACCTTGTTCCACTTTTATTAGAATAAAAACCAAAGTGTCTTTTTGTTCTGTTTTTAATTTGGTTATTTGTATTATTGCACATTAATTTTATAAAATATTGGGTATCAGTGTGCTATTTTCAGTCATGCATACAACATATTTTGATCATATCATTGACTTATTACTCTCCTTTGCCCAATGGTCTTTGTCTCTTTATTCCCTTCCTCATGTCTAATAATGTCCCTTCTACTTTCATGTTATTTTTTTAAGATTCCACATATAAGGCAAAGCCTGAAATACTTGTCTTTCTGAGTAGGATTTATTTCATTTAACAAAATAATCTCTAGTTCTAGCCATTTTCTACAAATGACAAAATTTTAATGTTCTTTATGGCTAAAATACTCCACTGTATTTATATACTACACTTTTTATACATTCATCTGTTGATGTAGGTTGGTCTCATATCTTGGCTATTTGGGAAATATGTTACAATAATCGTGAGTATTCTGTTATTCAGTGCTTTATTATTTTATTCTTTTCTAGGAAGAATGCTAAGTATATATTCTATTCTTTTTTATAATGTGAAGCCAGGCTGTGGAGCTGGTGCAGCATGGAGAGATATATTTGGGTCCCGGAACAGTGGGACCTCCAGTGTGGTTTTCTGAAGTCACCCTAGATGACAGAGAAGTCCCAGGATGACAAAGAAGAAGATCTGTGGTGCATTTGAACAGAGGGAGCTTAGGTATCTTTGCGAAACTTTGGCCCCTAACATAGGGCTTCCCATGTGCAGTTGAATGATGCCAGCTCAGAACCAACTACATACCAAGACAATGCACCTGTAAGAAATAATCTGTGCAAGTTGAAAAGGTTGAACCAGAGGGCCTCTTAATCATCCAAATAAAATGAGAGAAAGCAACCGAGGCACATCCTCCAGAGACAGAGGTAAAGGGAGGGAAAGAAGCAATGACTATTCAGGTTATTGGAAGAAATCCGGTCTTCACGATGTGGCCCTGAGGTATTTAGAATCTATAGCCGTACCTTTCTGTAGGCAGTGATATCACCCTGATGGTTTACTTGTATTTAAAGCCACCAGGAGAGTTTATCTGATGTTTAACCTTGTTTGAAAGACTTTGTCTGCTTAGTTCAGGTCCTTCCCTAAAATAATTTACCTTTAGGTTAACTTAAAGTCAACTTATTAAGGACTTTAATTACATCTTCATCATACATATCAGTGACGGTGATGACATTTGTGACATTCATAAAGTTGGTCCATATTCAAGGAGAGGGAATTATGCAAGAGTGTAGGCCATCTCAGAATTCTACAGAGTCCTTCATTCAATTTATTTCTTCTCTTTTCCCATTTGGAATAAGAAAAGAGACAGCCACTTCAACATTGTATTTGAAAATATCTTTAGTTAGATCATCACGTGTATTAGTCACATTTCTGCTTTCTACTTAACACAGACAGCAGTGCCAATGAATTTCCTACCTCTGTATAACAAACATTTTCCTTCCTGCCATTTGCAGTAACATGTTTCTCACTTTTTGGGGGGAGGGGGCTCTCACTGACAACATCCTCAAAGTCCCTATCTTTATTAACATTCCGTTAAAGACAATTTAGGCTTTTAAAAATATGCTACTCGAAATACTTCCAAGCTCTGTTCTTTTGAGATTTGTAGCTGTATTAACTCACTGAATCCACACAACAATCCTTTGAGGTAATTGTTACTCTTACTCATAGCGAGTTAAGGCAGCCCTAAGTGGTGCAATATGAACTGGAAACTGAAAAATGTTAAACACAAGCAAGGCAAGACCTGACTGATTTGGCTCACTGAGGTCTAATATTTCAGTCAGTTTATTACTTACATATACTACAGTGAAAGAATGAGAAACCAATGGGGCCCGCCCCTTGGGTCCTCCTTTGATATACCCAGGACAACAGCAAAACTAAAGGGGTCAGGTGGCAATGCAATGTGAGTCCTGAGACACCCCCCTGCTGAGGACCCAGTAGTGCTCTGGAGCTACATAATTTTATAATCTGTAACTGTACTGCGAAGGAGTGACTTACACCATCAGATCCTGGAGACAAAAAGAAATTGTCTTTTGAAAATATCCTAAGTAGGAAGATTGGAAGGAAAGTCAGAGATGGGCTCAAGGCGGCTCTTCTGATTTTAGACAGTTGCAGAGGTTCAAGGCTTTCCTCGGTGTGTGCGTAAGTGGGAAGTCACAGGAACACCATGGTGGAGCCAATCTCCTCTAAGGCCTTTGGCTTTCAGAGCTACAGTCCTACTCGCAGCTTCATACGTTTTTGTATACAATGTCTAAAAAGCATATAACTATATAAAATATCTAAGAGGCCAATTTAGATTGTTCCTATCTTATTGTTGTACTGAAGATTAAGTGAGATAATTTGTGTTAAAAGAATACAGCAGTATCTGATATATAGTTAACACCTAATATAAACATGAGATATTTATTATTTTCTTGAAAATCCAGCATTAATTATCTGAGAATGCTTTCTGGGAAATGAGAAAATGTACAGAAATATCGGGACTACCTTTAAAATAAGATATCAAAATACGTTCTGAATCAAGATAAAAAAAATAGATGCTTGTAAATTTTAATGCTAAATTTTCTTATTACAGTTCTTTTCCCCAGCTTTATTGAGATACAACTGATACACAAATACAAAGAATTGCTCAT
Organism: Hystrix cristata; assembly: GCA_004026905.1. Lineage (NCBI taxonomy): Eukaryota > Metazoa > Chordata > Mammalia > Rodentia > Hystricidae > Hystrix > Hystrix cristata. Next base: position 1,482 of record PVJO010008638.1, on the reverse strand, counting down.
ATTCCGTTTAAACAATTTGATGGGATTGGATAGTTTAAGACTGTAAAAAAGTATGACATTTATGTAACTGGCAAATAAAGTATTTAATATACTAAATTCTTGACCGTGCTAGATAGCCACAGATTTAATGAAAACTTTATATTTAAACTACATATTTCCTTTCAAACTGTTTTGAATTTTACTTTAAAATCAATGAGTCATTTTAACAAACCACCAAGAAGTCTATTAAATGTTAACTATTTAAACCTTTCAGTTTAAAATTAAATAGCTGAGCTCATGCCATAGGACATTGTATCAGGCCGTTCTAAGTGTGGTTGGTATTTATCCACAGAGTCTAACTCATGTGCATTATAGTATGCATGACTTAACAGATTGTTCAAGGGGAAATTTAAAATAAATTCACTTTAATGAAAAATGGAATTTAAGTTAGAAAATAGATGCTTTCTCAAAGAGCCATTAATGTAAGTCATGAAGCCATAATTTTGAAAACCTATACACCAGCAGCCCTATTTTCTTTGTCTGAAAAAAGTGGAAAATTTGAACCAGTGTTACTGAAAAAGAGTTCTGATTTTATATACTTCTGTTATCTGTCATGTTTCCATAGAAACAGAGGCTGAGAAAATTAGTGCAAAGTATTTCTCCTTTACATCACACAATATACATACATGCATAGAAACAGATGTGTCTACACATGCATATATACATAGGAAAATGGATGGACCTGGAAAATATAATGTTGAGTGAAATAAAGCAGTCTCACAAACTGGAATACTGCATGGTATCCCTCATTTAGTGAGGTAAAATACAAACAAAAGAAAAGGGTAGACAATGGATACAAAAAGACAAAGTGTTAGATATAAGCTAAAAGACAAAAGGTTCAAGGGAACAAGAAGAGGACAAAGGGGGAGGGGAATGGGAATCCAGAGGAATAATGATATCTTAAAAATAAGAACCTAATAACCCAAACTTAAAACAGTGACATGTACACTAGGTACTACGGTAACTTTATGCAGTTGTGAGTGACTTAATGCTGCATTTATGTGGTTGTTTACATTGCTCACTGTCATAAGCAAAAGGTACAATTTATTGTGGTCTGTTAGCTTGTGTATTGGCCTGTAAGTTTGTGTAATTTTGGATAAATTTTAATAAAAATCTATAAAATATATATACATATAAGAATGCACATATGAAAAAGAACAGAAATGTATCTTTGTTATACATAATGAAACTCAAATCCTACACACAGACGTGAGTAAAGAAAGTTAACTAAAATTTCCACAGCACCCATTTGACCCAGCTATTCCCCTACTGGGGATCTTCCCAGAAGAATTAAAATCGTCATACCACAAGGATGTATGCACCACCATGTTCATAGCAACACAATTTGTAATAGCTAAGTCTTGGAAACAACCTAAATGTCCAACAACCAACGAATGGCTAAAGAAAATGTGGTTTTTCTACACTATGGAGTACTACACTGCC
>PVJO010008637.1:0-74101 GCA_004026905.1 Hystrix cristata | reverse complement strand
TTTTTTTGTATTCTTTAATCTGATCTTATTCAAACCAGTGTTGCACATCTCATTACAACAACCAGAAGTCAAGTCTCATGCCACTTCTTTAATGGAATGGATAGACCTGTATTCCTCCAACAACACAAGGAACTTTTCCCAACATATTTCATTTCAACACATTCACCCACCCAGAGTCTCCTAGCCCAGAGACCTACGCTCACATTTTCAGTGGACCAGTCACCCAGTTTCAATGATGTTCCTGTCTGCGCACTCTTGTACACAGATTCTGCACAAGTCTTGCAAAAGTTACAAATGTAGAATTCAGTATATATAATATTCCTTCCAGAGTGAGCAGGCAAAAATAATTCTATCAGCAGTGCTCTAAAAATAACATCTCAAAAGTCTCATTTTACGACAATGTTTTCTAAAACGCAGAGAACATTATGGTACACAGACATGAAGAAAAAGGACTATAAGTCAAAGTACATTTAGAACTGAAATAGTCACACCATCCCAGCTGTTGTGACTGGGGGACATTTTAGATTTTCAGTATAAACATTTAATTTTACAGCTGAGGAAATAAGATTATAATGAATGGATCAATTTAACACAGTGGTGCAAACTGTCATGAAAGTAGTCCTGGATGTGCAAGCTTCCACTCCACTCCTTTAAGTCATCATGGCAACAATACTCTGAAATTCTCTTCCTTTGCAGACACTCTCCCATCCCGATTCCCCGAGGAAGACTAAGGAAGAGAAAATATAGTCTTCAGATGAGCTGTTTGGATATAGTTGAGCATGTATTAGTGAAATTTCATCTTGCATTCCAGGAAGAGTGAAAACTTGTGCAAGATTGGTACCACATTCTCTCCTCTCACCTCAATGTTGGAACTTCTGTCTCCCAGATTCATGTTTTCAGCCCAAGATCCACAGGTATCAGGTAACACTCCCCCTTTGGCCAGGAAGGACTGTAAATCAGATTTTGAATGCTTGGAAGATGGAAAATATTTTTTTTTTTTTGCTGAAGTTTGAAGGGAAGTGTAGACACCAGAATGTGGTTTATCTGGGTTCTGATAATTTGAAGTGTTTTCTTAGAGTTGATAAAGAATAGAGGGGGGTAAACAAGCTTTATCTCAAGAATTTTAAAGTAAGACTGGAGGAATGGAAATGCCCAGCATTTTACTATATAAACAGAGAAAAACAGTATACAATAAGAATACAACTGTTACTAATAAATTTTCGCTAGGTGACATTGAATAACAATATTTGTACTGTATATTTGAACATTCCAACACAGAAGGCAAAAAAATGATTAAACACAATTGTTTTTTGCTTTCTCTTCGATATAAACAGAAACCCAGAAATGATGTCTAGATGGCAAGCCAGTATTAATTCAGTACCTAAAGTGTCAAGAAATTTATAAGTGCTTAGGAAATGTGTCATAGGAAAATAAATACAAGTAGTTCCTGCATTTCTGGTGATTATATTTTAATAGGTTAGATAGAAATACTCAGGGATATAAACAAATGAAATACTTTCTACTTGAGTAACGCTATATATAGGATAGGGTTCAAAACATAAGATTTTACAAAGGCAGGGGTCAGACCAGTTTGTTGGTCAGTACATGGGAATGGGTTCTTACTTGGGAAACTAGAAAGTTTCTTAAGAAATAGGTCTCACAAAAGTATCTATTTTGAACAAGTCAAACCTTTCTTTAACAGTTCCTTAATTTATTAAATCTTATTAAATAGCCCTTGCTAAAGGTATTTCAGAATAGTACCACTCCAGGCCAAGAATCCACACCGGGGTAAAAGTCATATTGTACCACTCCTCTATACATTTTTATCATAGATAAAGTCCATTATGTATTATGATCTGTATTATGTCTGACACTAAAATATATAGCATATTTTTGCATATTCAAAAATTTTAAGGAACTATGTTGATAATGTAATAGTTACCAGAGAGGTGATAGTTTAATACCTAAAGATTGAGGTACAACTAGTTAAGATAAATGATAATAATGGATTACGATTCTTCATTCTTCTTGAAAACAGCTCTTAGCACAGTCACAGCCATCCTCCCTTCTACACCAGCTTCATGAGAGGCAACTGTGCATGTGTCTGTGTTGCAACATGTACCAGCTTAAACAGCATACTGGAGCCATGGTGAGCAGAAAGGACACTGCACTCTAAGATTTGGCTGTCTGTGCTCAGAGCACTCATTACTGTGTCTGATTTCAGAGCTACCAGTACATAGGTGGGGACCCACTATTGCTGCATCCCTCCGTATGTTTGCAAATAGGGTCAGCACTATACTCCCCTTTTGTGTTTTTTCTTACTTTCCTTCAGGAGGCCACATATTGAGACATTTATTTTTTTTTTTATTTTTACCAAGAACATGTATTGGTACATTGTATACATAATGATCATAATCAAACATGGATAAACTAGAGTCATTTGTATGTAAATGGATGTTCCTTGAGAACATACTATTAAGTGAAATAAATCAGACACTTATTAGTACACATCGAATTGTTTCTCTGATATGAGAAACCATAAGTGTAAATAAGGACAAAGGGATAGAATAGATATTATGTTTAAAAAAGGACTGAGACATTTAAAAGCAATGATATATGCTCAAGAAATTAGAAAGCGATCTGAATGCCCAGAGAATGGCACTGGCTCAGAGAAGGTCTGGGAACACCTTGTACTCAAAGCAAGACTGACCTGTGGAATAAAGACATCCTCCAAGAAGCAAAACAAGAAAAAAAAGCATAAAATATACTGTTACTAAGGGGAAAAAAAGAGTATCTGATTGTCAGAGTTACAATATTATTAGATTCAGATAAAATATACTGTTACTAAGGGGAAAAGAAGAGTATCTGATTGTCAAAGTTACCATATTATTAGATTCAGATGTCCAAGGTTTCATCCAAAACAATCAAAAGGCAAACAAAGAAAAACAAAAGTGTTACTCATTCAAAGGAAAAAAATACATTAATTGATGCTGCCTGAAAGATATCTCATGGTTGATCTACTAGAAAAAGACTTTAACCACTGTCTCAAAGATTTTCAGATAACTAAAGGAAGAGGCGAAAAATGTCAAGAAAACAAAGAATGGCCAGAATAAAATTAACAAGAAAAAATTTATAAAAAATTAAAAAGTTGGAGGTTGAAGAATACAAAAATTGTAATCAGCTACTAAAGAGAGATTCAAAAGCAGATCTGAGCGGAATAAAGAAAGAATTGGTAAATTTGAATATAGAAAAAAAGAAGTTATTGAGTCTCAGAGACAGAAAGAAAAGTGATTGAATAAATGTGAGCAAAACTTAAGAAACCGGTGGAACACCATTAGGTACATATGCAATTTGGTAGTTGGATGAGAAAGAGAGGAGAGAAATAAATGACCACTTGAAGGAATAATGACCTAAAATTTTCTAATTTTGATGAAAGATGGGAACATAGACACTCATAAAATTCAGAAGACTCCAGGAAGAATGCACTCAAAGATAAATATAGCAAAACACATAATAATCAAATTTTTGAAGGCTGAAATCAAACAGAATCTTGAAAATAGCTTGATAGAAGATCAGATCTTCTGTCAGAAACTTTTGAAGTCCAGAAGACTGTGGGCTGATATAGTGCTAATGGAATAAATAAAACCCTTCAACTAAGAATCTTGTTCAGAAAACTGTTCTTCAAAAGTGAGGAAGACATTAAAACTCCCTCAGGTGAAAAAAGAAAAAAAGAAAAAAAAAAGCTACGGAAACTTGTTACAAAAGACATCCTGCAAAAAATGGAGTCTTTCCATAAGAGGAAATAGAGGTTGGGGATTTAGCTCAAATTGTAGAGCTCTTGCCTAGCAAGCGCAAGGCTATTAGCTCAATCCCTAGCAAAAAAAAAAAAAAAAAGGAAAAAGTAGTAACTTGACGTCATATTAAAAAAAAAAGCTTAATAAGAGTCAATGAATGGCCAATTATAAAATATAGTTACTAATTTTACTAATTATTTGTAACTGTACAGTTTTTTTCCTCTAGGGTTAATGCATTTTAAAATTACAAATTAATATTTTTGGTACACAATGTATTCAAATGTGATATTGCACCATCAATGACTGAAAAGAGTAGGGATAGAGAAGTAAATGAGTAGCAATTTTGTATGGTTCTGACATTAATCTGACAAATCCAAATTATTGTGTACCTTTAGGAAATTGACTGTAATATCAAAATTAGTCAATTGCAAAAATTACAAAACATTACAATTACAGAAATTACAAAAATAGACATAGAACATGTGCAGAGGTCAGTATGAAAGAAATATAAATATTATGCTACAAATATTAAATAAAAAGAAGACAGTAGTGAAGACAATGAGAGGCAAAAGAGCAATAGGCATATGGAAAGCAAAAAGCAAAGTAATGGAAGCAATTACTTCCTTATCAGACATGTTTATAAAGGAAAGAATTTCTGACATAAGCTACATCATAGATGTACCTTAAAGACATAATGCTAAGTGAAAAAGCTAATTATAAAAAGACAAACATTGTATGATTCTATTTATATGGAGTACTCGCATAGACACATAAAGAAGAATGGCAGTTTCCAGTGCTAGGGAAGGGAAAAAGTTGAGAGATACTAGGACATGATCGTAAACTTTCAGTTTACAATTGAAAAGATTTCTGAAGATGACTAGTGATGATTGTACAATGTGAATATACTTAATGCAAGTAAACACCATGTTCAGCAGTGGTTATGATGGTAAATATTATATGTACTTTTCCATGTTAAAATATAACTATGAGAAAATGACCACCCATAAAACATGCAAGCAAGGAAATAAACAATAATCCTATGTTGACAGTGTGGTAATAACCAGGCAAGTCATAAATTGATACCTAATATTGCAATAAGAGGAATTAAGTCAATTATCAGAGTGAAATAGAATTCATATAGAAGACAGTTTTTTGGAAAAGATATTTTTTGATTTGACCTTAATAGAGTAAGGACAAATAAATTGATGGAGCAGAGATTATTTTTCAGATGTTATTTATTACATACAGCCAATTGGGAATTACTTAGAATTTAGCATCCTCTCCTCATTAATTCTGCATTGAGATACTGTCAGAGGAATAGGACAGAATTCCTGGATACTATCACTTCCTTAATCTGAATCATATAACTCGCTTGAAATAATCCTCAGAGAAATGCAATTTGTTAATATTGCTATTATAAAATGAAGATAGCAGGAATACTAAATGAAAATTTCAGAAAAATAAAAAATTAAATAGCTCTTCTAGGAAATTCATCATAAAATGTAAGTTGATAATTTCAAATCATCTTACTATGTGTAATTTTTTTCCTGTTAAATTTGGGATAACCTTCCATCTTTGCCGTCTTGGTTTAGAAAAAGAAACCTGCATTCCACTATTTTTTTCTTTTTTATGTACATTTTTATGTTTGGGAAAAGAAATTTTCTTGCCTGACATACCCCTTTATCTTTAGTAAGATCTAACCTAAGTCAGTAAGAACATACCAATTTCTACACTTAAAATTACAGTTTTTGTATTGAACAGATTGGATATTGGGCCAGCTCCTCCTACTGGTGTTCATACTGGCAGGAAATGCAGATTTACTGAGGACTCGATTCTGACAGAAGAGAAGTTCTTGGAATATATTCTACAATCCTATTCGTTCTTTTTATTTTTTATATTCTAGAAACTTACACAGTTCAGAAGGGTGAAACGATAAATGAGAATGTATTTTCTTGAGTGGATGGAGGTTGCAGTTCACTACATATTTAACAGACAGGATACCTCTTTGGGTCAACTCTGATTTAGTATACCCTCGTCAAAGCTTGAACTTTAAAACAAACATTTTCCAAGTTCTTACTTGGACTGGAGCCCACTTGGCAAAGGGACTGAACATATCTAGAGAAGTTACAAACTTGTCTGAGGAAGGCAGCCAATAAAATGAATTATTAATGATAGCAAGAATTTTGAGTGAATAATTATAGATTTTCTGGACTTTGATGGTAACATAGAACTTATATCCCAGAAATTGTCCAAAATTGTCTTATACCCTGGGATAACAGGGAGCACACTGTATCAGAAGGTGAAACTGTGTTCTTCAGGCCAGAGTTAGATGAAAGCAATTGTGGTTCATTTACACACAGCTTACTTAATATCATTTTTCTTCCAAAGAAAAATAAATTAATTTTACAAAGCCAAGATCACCTATTCCTTGGGAAAAATACGATGTAAAATACCAGGATCTTCATTCCTCTGTGAATAAAAAAATCGGCTGATCTTAGTCAGTGTTCACAGTGGCCTGCACACTTTGGTTTGCTGCTATCCTCTTGTCTCTCTCTGTTTTTCATCAGAGAAAGTTACTAACAGTTGGCATTTATCTTGGACCTTGCATTAGTGTTTTCTGCTTAGTGCAACTAAGGAACAGTGAAACATTGCTTATACTCCAAATAGAATTTAGGAAAACAGATAAGTTTTTTTAATTAAAGTACAGATTAATTATTGTTGGAATGAACTATTATGTACTTAATGAGCACACCATATTGTTTCTACAGCCTCATCTGTCCATTGCCTTCTCTCGTTCGTAGCCTCTTTAGATCTGTGAATATTTGGCACCTGCAGTGCAGCCACCACCCTTCAGAATGTCCTTGCTGTTCCCAATCAATGAAGAATTTCTATGCCTTGCTTGCCAGTCAGGCTGGATGGTTTTTCTCATTATTTAGCCTTCATGTGGGATTGATTGTCACCTGTGACTTCAAAGATTTAATGCTTCAGCCAAATTCAAGTGCTCACATTTCCTTCCGTCTCCGGTAGAGAATATTGGTAATGTGTGTTTGATTCTCCCTACCACACACTACCAGATGTGCCTTAGGTTGTGCAGCTGCTCATATCACTGCAATCAGGCATTTGACTCTTGTAGACTCCTCGGCTCTTCTCCCCTCGATTTAGGTATTGTATTTTCATAGCCTGGGAGTTTAAATCCAGTAAGCATAGTCATTTTCTTTCTGGAGTGAAAAAAATTCAGCAGAACCATGTGTCAACAAAGAATGATTTCCTTTCTATATGCATTTTTTCTTTTGAGACCAGTAAAAATTTCTCAGACCAGGTGAACAGCTCCAAGGCAGCAGTGATGCAAGGATGACCCTCTGCGTCTCTCAGGTATAGAATTCATGTGAAGCAGAGTAACATTACTGTAGGGACATCCCTCTATGTTCATGTCAGTGCCGGGTCAGAGATGGACAGAGAAGCAATGTTATTTCAGGATACAGTGGGTCTTATTATTATTTTTTTTTAGTTTTATATATTATGGTGTTTGCTATCATTACAAAAGATCTTTACAGCTGAGAAAGACTTTCCGAGCAAGCCAGTTGTTAGATAAGAAATGGACCCTGCCAAGAACTTGATACTGAAAGCAAACTAAAAAATCCAGAGCCACATCTCTATATTCTCCATATGCCTAAAAAGACACAACTCTTGTGCCTTGATCATTGTAGGGCCTAGTACCGTTGATGAGGACCTATTTCTATAATTTAGAGGGCTCCAGAATTATTTGATCTAGCCAGTCCTAAACTGTAGACCCTGCCCTGGCTTGCCTCTTGCACTTTGCTCTCCCTTCTGTGCACTGATAGCAGCTACATTATGTGTACGTGGCACTTTGTATAGTTTTCCTTAATGCTAATTGTCTCAGGCCTCCTGACTCTCCTTTACCATGTGGCCCAGAGTGGTGTGGTGTGCTTCCGGTTTCTTAAATCTGGGAGAATGACAAACATTGTTTTCCTGAGCCTCCAGTTGACTGGCCGTCAACAGACTGACCATCCCATGAAGGAATATATGAACACTCACCGTATGCCCAGATATGTATCCACATGAGTTTGGACAAGTTGGAGATTTTTATGTCCTAAGTCCCAATTATTTCAACTTCAAAGGGGAAATGGTAAAACTCATTCCAATACTCATTTTACAGAATAATTATGAACATTTCAGAAAGCAAAGTGACACAGGAAAACAAAGTAAAGGTACATGGTCTTAGGTGTCTGGCTACTTGGTTAAAACTTCTTTCCATTCATTATTGATAATTTGGAAGAGTTACCTATGTTAAATCAATTTTAATTCTTTATTTTTATTATGGAATTATTTTTCATTTACGATTAAAGGATTCAATCATGTAACACATATTCACTTTTGGCTGTCACACAATAGATGTTCAGAAATTCATATATGCCAGATTTTAGAAGTTAAATAAGTATCATTATAAAATGAGTTTACATTCTCAGACTTAGTTTATTTTAAAAAATGTTTTTAGAATTATTTTACTACTTTTTAAAATGAATTATATGGAAATATTTTTCCTCATTTTCAATGGAACGACTCTTCTTGTTATATAATTATTTTTCCTTTCTGCTGAAAGATAAGGATCTCCCCCCCTACTCTCTCTTTCTCCTTCTCCCAGGCACACATACACATGAATCTATTACTGAGAAATAATCTGGTACAATAACTCATTTTGCTACTCAATTTGAAAAAACTATACAAATGTAGAGGTAATAGATAGTTTCTCCTTTAGGATATATATGTTTAACACAAGTACTGTAGTATTTTCTAAAAGAAATAGAAATTGTTGATACTACCTGCATTGTGTGGAGGAGGTAGCATTTTGACTAATATGTCTCCTGAATCTTTCCGTGTTTCTGACCTTCTAAAGTTCTTACTTCAAGGGTCTCTTAGCTTGAGATATATAAACACAACAAGCAAATTGAGAGCCACTCTGTTTCTATTGACAGGAATGAAAGCTGACCTTCTGGGTGTAATTGATGTGTATTTCCTTGCTTATTCTCCAACCAACTGGCAAACGTGTGGTCCAAATATTATTTAATTATATTATTAAAGTTATATCAATACACGTAGACTGAGAAAACATGTAGAATTTTCCAAGTTCAATTTTGTGACTATAAAGGAATGTCTGGAAACAGGTACACACATATACACAGATAAATAGATATATGCACATGTATGTATATACACATATATACATACACAAGTAATCCTAAAATAATCTTAAGTTCAGTGACAATAATACATACCAAAATCCTCTTTGGGTTTAGATATACATAAAATTTTAATTATTTTTGCTGTATAAATATTCAACCATAATATTCATAAAGTAGTCCCATAAAGAATTTTATAAAGAATTTTAAAAAATAATTTGGTTTCATGGCAAAACTACCCTTATAATTTAGATGCATAGATATAGATAAACTGTAGTATATTTGCCCTAAAGATCAGTTATACTAGATATCAACTTTTGCAAAAATATTTAAGTTCTCAGACTTGAATTTCTCTTAAAATTTATGCAAACTTAGGTTTACGTGAGAACATATCACTATATTTTAAAGACAAAGTTGAAAATAATTTGAAATATAATTAATTATAATACATATTCCATATGCATTTTTGATGTAAAGTTATATTTTTTCATTTTGCATAATTTTCTTATTCAAATTGTACTTCTGTGAGTTACAAGACATTAGGTCTGATACATCAATGGCTTTACCTCATGGACTTTCATTTTTAAAGCTAATATGGAATTGATGACACTATATCATTGACTTTATAATTAATGTTCCATCTTGAGGTAGTAAAGGAGGAAATCTTCATTTGAAAAATACTTTTTAAAACTCACTAAGCCATAATATGCATAAAGTCATGACACGTACATTAATTCAGAGGTTTTGGGTATACTCTGGTATTTGCCAGTAGTACTTTATTTGCCTGTTTTTGAAATTGATGTTCAAGATGAAATAAAGTGTGTGTCAATAAGAAACAGTTTGATAGCTCCAAGGGAGTTTATATAACAACACCCAAGTTAACTCATGCGTGTGTGTGTGTGAGGGTGTGTGTGTGTGTGTGTGTGTGTGTGTGAGTTTGTTGGAGATTATTCTTACTTTCTTGCCTTTTAATCTAGTGCAAGATATTTCTTCATGAAATTGTTCTTATCCTTTTAATCATGTTTTTTCTATAAGTGATGTTAAAAAACAAACTAGGATACTTTTAAATATTGAAGTACAATTGGGCTCTGTATAGAAAAACCAAAGAAAATACCTGGAACTTTCCTGAATGCCTTGCTTATTTTTATACATCTTTTATTAAATTTATCTAATAGGTACTTATTTAATGACTTCTAAATCCCAATTATAGTGTTCATTTTGGGGCACAGAAATGGAGAAGCAGAAAATTTTGCACCTTATACCAGTTTATAGTTTTATTAGGTAACACATTTAAATAGGAAATTTTATTACTATAATATTAAAATGTGATGAATACTACTAAAGCAGTATAACAGTCTTATCCCACAGCACCTAGATGTGCAAATTTAACTTTGTTATATTCAATTTAATTCTTCATATTAAAATTTGCAAGCATATTCAGTAAAGTGAGGACTAGTGTGGTAAGTTACTCTTGGGTTTTCTTTTCAGCTGGTTAGAATCATTTATACTTTTTAATCTTTCTTCTTCTTTGTCTTTCCCAGCCTTTGTCTTGGTATTTAGAAAGGTAAACCTGTTTACATTCTGATATTATAAAGAGAAATGGGTTTACTGATATCTACCTGATCTTACGCATCTTAGCTGCTATATTCTACAAGGTTATTTTTCTTTTCTTGTATTTAGGCAAGTAACTGTGGAAGTTCTTCAAGAATGTAGAGGATACAGACCATATAAATCATTGGAGTTTGTGGTTGTAGGAATTTTTGTCTGAGATGCATATTGCCTACACATCCATCAAACCAGGTTTTGCTATTGAGTTCTGTAGCCCTTATCTAGGATATGAAAGAATATCTCTATTCTTCTGCGAAAACTCCAGGCTATAGGGTCCAGAAACTCGTCTAGTAATCTTTCTTGTTTCCTTCCCACAGCCCCTTCATGCCACCTCTCATTTCAGTATTAGTTGGCTATCAAGGAAGTTACTTAAGGGCCTATAGACTTCCCTTGACCTTCTGGAAAAAATGAGTCTGCAATCAACTGAATTAGGTAATTAGGTAATTTTCAGGATGTCTTTTAACTACCTCACTTCTGGTGGTGACCATGAAAGAAAGCTAATTAAGGACATTGGCCTCTAACTTTCTTACTGTTCCTTAGCTTCTGTTGATTTGTTGTACACCTTGGTAGAAGCTTTCCTTTAGCTCATCCTGCCTGTGCTGAGCTTTTTCCCAGGTCAGACAGTAATGCGGAGTTCAGGGACCGGTTTCCATGGGAAATATGTTTCCTGCAGGAAAAGGTGAATGAAAATTATCCTAATGGTGTTCCAAATGCATCTAAGGTGTGAAACTGAATAAAATATCTGACTTCAAAAATGAGAAGGAGGTAGAGAGAACAAAAGCTAAGAAATCTGAGGAAAATCTAACAGAAACTTTGAAAAGCAGGAACGAATCTGGCTCTAGTACGAAAGAGATTGTCCCCATGAATGAAAGGAAGCCTAACAGGTGGTCTCTATGTGTGTTCCTTCTGTTTCTCACCAATGTAACACCCTCAGTGCTTTAGGCTGTGTATTATGTATTTTTCCCAATAGCAACTAGAAATGGTGAGAGCAAACTAGGAGAGTGTACTTCTTGGACCTGGTCGGAAAGCACAGTACACAACAGTGATGCTTATTGCAGTTTGCTTTGGCTAAGTTATTTCTCTTGCCCTATCAGTCTACACTGTGGGAAAGATGATCACTGTCAATGGGTGCAGTTTTAGAAAACATCACGATGTACTCTGGTGGAAATCTACCTCAGTTATCTGAGAGGCCCGCCTGCCTTTTGTGAAAGGAGGGAGCGGGATGCTTAAGCATAGGAATTAAAAAGCAAGTAAAAATAGCAGAGGATGTCTGCTTGAAAAGCATGTTCACCTAACACAAAATCCAAGGAATGCCACAATTTAAGCCTTTATGAGGTTACATATAAATTATTATAGATAATGAAAATATCAATGATATAATCATTCTAGAAGAATTATATTATGGAACAAATAATATATGTGAGAATCAAATCAATATCAAATAAAAACAATAAACTAAATTGCCTATGAAGATATGAAATATTGATGGTCTGCAAATGTACAGAAGTTTTTAACATGAAGCAGCAATAAGAAAATTTAAAGAAACAATGGATGACATTTGAAGTTAAATATAAAACAATGGAATAAAAATAAAATTTTAAGAAAACAAAGGGGGAGAATTAAAACGGGAGAGCTTAAGGGAAAAGAATAGGTCACATAGGTATAGTAATATGTCTTCCAATATCAGTAAATACATAAAAATAGGAAGGACAAAGCTAAATTATTCCCAAGATCTCACAAATAAATGCCTATAAAATATGCAGTGATATAAACGAGCAAAAGGAAATTATATATTTTATTAACGTTTAAAAATAGGGACTAAATGTGTTCCAAAATATTGCCTCTCCTAGTAAAGAAGCTTCTTACAGATGGAAACTGGACATTTTTCTCACAAATGAAGTGATTCACCTGATTAATCTACAAAATTATAATGTTAAAGCTTACTAGTATTGCTTATGAATATTTCATCTTCAAAATTTCTACCCAGTGATTGACAGTATTTACTGTTGTCAGTGACGTGAAAGAAAAGGGGAGAGAATGCATTCAATGGGCCAAATCATGAAAGACTACAAAAGCTATTGCTAGTAGGTGAGAGCTTTCACTGCAGTTGGGGAAGCATAACCCAGACTTTTAACATGGTCAACACTGTTCTTCCAAAGAATATTAATTTTGAGAATATAGGCTTCCTTTGGACTACAGTTTTTAAAGGAGATGCAAAAAGGATTGCATGTGAAAGTTTGGTTGCAGATAACTGAAACCACTCTGTCTTATGAAGGAAAAGTATAATTGCAGAAAGCAAATGTTTAAAATCACTGAAAGTGCTAATGGAGTCTTAGATACAGGCCAGGCTTCCATGAATACTCCCTTGATAATCAGCACTCTTCCCAGTATCTTCCACAGTCAGGAAGTAGAGCCATGGGTAGCAAGATGAGTCCCACAGAAGCTGATTGCTCAAGGGCAACACTGTATCAGCTGGGATCCTGTGCTAGTAAGAGATGCTGCATCACCAGTTTCTGGTCATTCAGAAGTCCTGAGCACTGGAATATTTGTACCACAAACACACAAATACTTAGAGACACAAATATCTTAATCCACAATCAGTTGAATTAGCAGATACAATAAAAGCACCAAGGTGGTCTCATTTCTAATTTTTAAGTGTTTCATGTATGTATCTAGTTGGAAGCATTCACGTGTGTGTAAATTCCCAGCTGTACGATTACTTACAGAAATTAATTTTTAACTTTCTAGACTGCAAAATATTCTTAAAAATGCAAAAGAGCGATTGGCATATACTTAATAAACTAATCTGCTATCTCTGCCACAACCAGGACGGAATAGAATGAGTATTAATGTGACATTCAAGCTGAATAAGAATGTCTAATTTTCAAATAAATCAAGTAAATGTAAGAGAGAATATATTCACTTGGGAAAATTGTCTCTTGGTGACTAAGAAATTCCATAGTTAATTTTGATAATAATCTTTTCCTCCATCCTCCTTTATTGTTGTTTTACTCCTAAAAGAGTTGAACATGTCAAGCTGTGGTGATGCATGCATACCCATGTTTTAACAGTGCAATTATAGTGACTAAGCTCTGGAAATAGCCTAGATGCACACCAGTAGATGAGGGGATATAGAAAATTTGGTATACATACACAATGGAGATCTATTCAGCTGTAAAGAAAGGTAAATTGGAGACATTTGTAGCAGAGTGGATGGATGTTAAGACCATAATGTTAAGTGAAATAAGTCAGACACATGGTTTCTCTCATATGAGAAATACCATTATAATTAAAGAGTAAAATAAAAGCTGACATTTTGGAGTAGAGGAAGGGATCACAGGAAGCAGGAGGGGTGAGGGAGGGTCAGAGGGGAGAAAATGGGGTGAAAAATGTCTCAGATATGTTATGTATTAATCCCCCAAAGTGACCATAAATAGCATGTATTGCAAACATATTTCAGTTCTCATTAAAAACAAAACAAACAAACGAAAAAAACAATTTTGAACATTGCGGAGCACTAGACTCCTTATATTCATGGTTCTACTGATACTGCTGCTGCTGCTGTTACTGAGTTTGTTTGGTTTCCTGAACTCAAACCTTTTTCTCATTTTTACAAATCCGACCATAGAAAACACTGTTGAAACTAAGGAGTAAAGAGTGTGTGTGTACTTTAGGCTCTTCCTCCCCTTACTGTATAAAGGAATGAGGAGGCAGGCAGGAGAGGGGAAAGTGACAGAGAAAGAATTCAGATATGCTAGGTACAGGTCCCATTTTCCCATGATAAATCTAATCATTATGTACCGCAAACATGTATTAATAAAATAAAAATTAGAAGAGGAATTTTGGACAATAGGGCAGTTAATTGGAAAAACTATCACATTGTAGCTAAGCAGCAAACTAAAATTAGCCTACATTTCTAGTGTCCCATTTACTTCAAGTTCATTAAATAAAACCCTCTTAAGATCGACCTTGCTTTTCTATTGCCTGTGTTTATATTTTCTTTTAAATATTCTGTACTCGGAGTTGGGGATTTAGCTTAGTGGTAGAGCGCTTGTGTAGCAATCACAAGGCCATGAGTTTGATCCCCAGCATCCAAAATAAAAGTAAAATAAAATAAAATAAAATAAAATCTTCTGTGATGTATCATTATTAAACCACCATAGAGTTATCTTTTAAAATGAAGCATATGTGACAATATATTGATAACTAATTTAGTACAAAATAGTACTTACTTTGGAAGCATTCAGTTTTTATTTAAAGTATGGTATGATTCTGTTTCCATGGAAACTTGGATACTAACCAAGCCAAGTAAGACGCTGTGAAATTTATTTCTGATTCAGCTGAGTTTGCCACATTTTTTTCTAAGGTGTTTACTAAAGATAATCATATTAGTTTGGTTGGAGATGAAACTGTTCTCTCTCTTGTGCACGTGTGTGTGTGCGTGCGTGCGTGTGTGTGTGTGTGTGTGTGTGTTTTAAATGTTGTTCCTTGTTTTTGTTTTTCTTTTCATATGAATCCTGTTTTGTTTCATTCTCCCTAAAGGAAGAAAAAGCATTTTCCAGAGAAAAATTCATTGAAAACAAATAGATGTAATAGTGAGGCTTTGCATTTCTGAGCAGCAGGCGATTGTCGAACATTTTAAAGCATATCAAACATTCATGTCAGCCTAGTGAGTGCATGGTGTAAGATCAACCTCTGTTATGTCCAACACATGCAAATTCTATTGTAAACTACAATTTCATTCTTTTACATTGAAGCTAAAACAAAGAGAAAATCAAAATGGAAAGACTGTTCTTCATCTTGCTGCCTAATTATATTATCAAGCCTCTGATTCATTTTCATTGTGGGAATGAAGACGTGTGCTTATTTTACTCCATTTGTGCTGCCTGCTCAGAATGTCTTCAGAGTCCCACTAAACCTGGGAAAGAAAACAGACTTCACATATTACTCACAGGAAGAAAATATTTGAAAATTGTGAATTCTAGGTGTCTTTTGAATCAACACAAGACCAAATACTTTCAATGTATGTTTTATAGATACCTATTATATAGTCAAATTCTGCTAGGTTAGGCTGTAAGAGAAAAGCAGAACGCACAGTTTACATACCATCAAAAAGCTAATGATAGGGCACAAATTCACGTTCTTGAAAACATAGTAACACCAGAATTATTGATAAAAGTTATCATAAATAATGCAAATGCCTGCAAAATAGAATTATGATCAATGTGGTACTGAAGAATATGGTACTAAAGAGACAGAGTACCTAACATGTGTTGTACATATTAGACTGTAGGTTACATGTCATTGTCATGTATGTTGCTGTGCATAGGTAACATTGAGATTATCATTAAGGTAATGTGGGCAAAGATGTAAAAGATTTTGTTTTATTTAATATGTTTTATCCCAGAAATCCACAAATATTATTACAACCATTAGTTTTGTTCTCTTCTACACAACAATATCCTTACTTTTGTAGATGACCTTAAATATCATCATTGTTCTTGTGGGTAGTGTTGCTATGTGCTTTTCTTCAGATGTCTCAGTTTTCATTTTGCCAACAATGATATTTCCTGTACATGTTTACCCTTGCTGATAACTTAACTCAGTAGCAGGTACCCTACCTGTAAACAGAAATGCCTACGTAAGTTAATCTACAAAATAGCCTCTTCTCACTGTGATCATCACTGACATCTCTACAGTTTTCACCTTTTATGTTTTCTTTTCTTACCAAAACGTTGATCATAATCTGTTTTTGGTTTTCTCTGTGCTGTTCCCCACCCTCTGGGGGTTAGCATTTTGATGAGATTTAAATTATTATTATAGATCTGTATATATGGATCTGTTGCATTATAGATTACATTATAGATCTGTTACATTAATCAAAGAATTTGGCATTTATCATAAATTTACTAGGCCAATTTACACAAACCTGTTCCTGCTTGTTTTATTTCTCTAGTAAAACTCTTACTGATACAGATTTTAGTACTGAAAGTGGTTCTAGGGAGACAGAATTTTAAAGATAAATTTTATTGTTTATGGGTTTTCTTGCATTGGTTCTCCAATCTATTAAAGTGTACTTTGATTAATGACTGTTTCTGACAGAAAATAGTACATTGGTTACATTTTGTCGATGCGGCAATAAATATATGCAAGATACTGCTGTTGGATGATCCTAATCAAATATTCCTCAAAGGCAAGACTCTGGTGACCATATAATTGATATCTCATAGCATTTTTGTCAAACTACATATTATAAAGAGGTTTGCTGGAAAATACTATGAGTGAAACAGGAAATAAAAGAATGAGATCAGGGATTTAAATTTGCAGATTAAAAGTAAAAGTTACCTGAAAAAGTTTACATTTTCCCTGAAATAATCCTTCATCTCCTGTAGGCACAGAGCCGAGATTTCTGAAAGCCAAACTCAGAGTCACATCCTACGTGTAGGTGAACTACAATGTAAGTTTAATTCCTAACTCTGTGGAGTATGTGCTGTAAAAACAACGGCATTGCTCAGGAAGTAGTAGGATCACGACAAGTGGAATAAGACGTGCAGAAATTCCATACATAGAAGCTGTAAATTCTGCTCAGACTTCATTGCATAAGCAACTTTTCCAGAAAAGTAAGCTCTACTTTGACTAAAGAAGCTGTGATGTCTTCCCATGAACTTTCTGGACACTGCTCATTCTCTTCAGAACCTCTTCTCATTGCCTCTTTTGCTTTTAGGTCTGTAATTCAATTACCACCATCCCTAAAGCTCAAAGTTGGAAGTATCACTACAAGAAAGAGTATTACATACACAATAACTGGACAGTTTTTAAAGCTTACATAGATCGAAGTTTTGTTAATACAAGTGAGGAATTTAAGGATGTAGGATATTAGAAGAAACATAAAGTTGAATCAGGCCAAATATATCAATAAGGGACATTTCAGTATTTTTGTTTAAGTGATTAGAAAGGGCTCTTAACAGTTTGCGTGGTTGATTGGCTGAAGCATGACTTGAGAAAGGACCTACAGTACGTAGAATTGTTAGAACTGCATTAGTATACAGTCCAGCAAAATATTGAAAAGCTTAGTCGAGACTGGAATTTAGAGTGGGTTTATCATACAAGAACTGGTCATGCACCTTGTAAAATTCCTTTAAACATGCATGTGAGGAATACATTTGTGAAGAGAGCTCCACCATTCTTGAGGACCTCTGTTGTCACTCTTCTGAATCAGAAAGTCCAAACCAGAATGCCGCAGCAGCAGGACACCAGGACCAATTGGAGCCACTAAATCAGATGCTCAAAGCTGAAGTAACTGTTGTTACTATAGTGGAGAAGAGAGTCAAAGTAGTTGTCAGAATAATGTAATTTGTAAAGAACTATGATATAGGTAGATTAACTATGGTTTTCCCAGGAAAAAAATACATAGCGTGTAGACAGTCTAATCATTTTCACTTGATCTATATAATTGAATGAGTTCTACACAAAACTCTAATTTGAGTCATCAAAACTAATAACCATGGCCCTTCTGTTAAACCTCAGACTTTAGTAAGAGTCTGGCTATAATGAAAAAGTTCATACTGTCAGTCTTTCTCTCAGATTTCCCCGAAAAGAAATGTGCCCATTTACTAGAGTGTTGACTATAAACAGAGAGTTTTGGGAGACAACACTTTACCTGGACCTTAATTCCAGGTGGTCTGATATATAACAGAGAGAGAGAGAGAGAGAGAGAGAGAGAGAGAGAGAGAGAGAGAGAGCGAGAGCGAGCTTATGGGAATCAGGTGTTCACTGGAATTGTAGCTCAGATTTGTCACTTAGTATGTCTATGTATTCCCAACCCACCCTGTAGTTATTTGTCCAGTTTCAGCAGGCATAACACAAATGGACAAAAACAACTGGCAGAATCCCCACATATGGAGCAAGCACTTTTATTTTATTTATTTATTTTTTTATTTTAAACCAAGAACATGCATTGGTACATTCTACATACAATGGTCACATTCATTACATTAATTCTGTACCTATACATGATGTATCTTGGTTCTCCCCCCTCTTTTATTTTTGAAAGGCTAAATATAAGCAAATTGAAATGCCTCTAACTATGAAAACCAGTAAACCTAAACCAATGACACATTCCTGGAGGGTTGAGAAGATTAGTGTCAGAATTAAGAATTTAAGATTCAAGGAAAGTGATTTCTTCCAACTTCACATTCTGCTCTCCTGTTTGGCCTTTCAGAAGACCAGTTGGACTGTTGGAGAATGGCAGGTTTTCTTAAGCTTCACCAGGCCTGACTTCAATTGTAGCTGGTTTCCAGATGTGGATATATTTGTGAACAAATTAGCATATCCCCTGCCGCCAGGTTTGCAGCTTCTGATATGGGAAAATTTTTTTTCTCATCACTACTTGTTAGTTAAGATCTACACACACAGTTTGCTTTTAGCTGGAAAGCAAGAAATATGCCATCACTGTTACATTTCAGCAGTATATCAACTCTCCAGGATTATGCCATAGTTTACTTAGCATCACATTTCCTTTCTCCAAGATGTCATACTGGTCCATTACATTGATGATATTACTATGCCTGGACCTTGTGAACCAGAAGTCACAATTTCTGTAGGGATATGGAAAAAATAAAATTTGCATGTCAGAAGATGAGAAATAAAATTCCTCAAAAATGCAGAGATCTTTATATCAGTGGAATGTTTAAGGATCCAGTGAAGCATGTTCAGATGTTCCATTTAAGGAGAAGGACAAGTTGTTACGCTGGACCCTCCTGCAACCAGATGTGAGGCACAATATCTACTGATCTCTGTTCAATTTTGGAGGTACCATAGTTTTCTTTAGGATGGGTGACTTCAGGCCATTTTCCAAGTGGACCAAAAAGCTGCTAGCTTTGAGGCTCATGAAGACTGTAATAGGGTCAGAGTGCTGTACAAGCTCTTTTACCACTTGGCCAATTTGAAGGAGAAAAGTCCACTGTACTTTAATTGTTGTTGGAGTCTTTGGCAGGGCCTCTGTGATGAATTACAGCAGGGATATAGGATTTGGGGGCAAATCCCCATCATCGTCTATGTTTACTCACTTTTTGAGTTGCTACTGACCTTAGTAGATAGTGAGCACTTGACCATGAAGTCTCCAAGCTAACTTGCAACTAGAGCTATCCCTCTGGAACTGAATGTTAATTGATTCCTCAAACCATGAGGTGGATGTCCAGAGTAACACTGCCTTTTCAAACAAAAGTGAAATACTAACAGATCATTTCACACAACCCCTTGAAGGCACAAGTAAGATTCATGAGCAACTGTACACATTTCTTATAATGCTTACCCTTATTGCAGTATCTTTTTTCTCCCAGCCCACACTTGTGATCCCATGGAAAAATTCCTTTTTTTTCCTTTTGTCAAATTAACAAATAATAGTACCTGTTTATAGGTTACAGTATAATGTTTTGGTAAATTGGTATTGTGTTGATCACCTTAGAATACTTAGGCTATTCATTATCTTAAAATCTGCCATTTTTGTGAGAATTTTCAAAATTTTCTTTTGCAGCCATTTGGATTGTATGATACGTCATTAACTATAACCACTCTCTGTTTAATAGAACAACATCACTCACTACTCCTTCCCAGCTGTGACTTTTTGGCTGTCATGAATAATTAGAAAATGAGTACTCAGGCTCACATATCTCTTCAATATCTTGATGTTAATTGTTTTGGCTATATACTGAGTGTGATGGATGGATAATATTATAGTTCTATTTTTAATTTTTTGAGCAACCTCCATATTGTTTTCCATAATGACTACTATATCTTTCATTTCCGGGAACAATATGTAAGGGTCACATCATTTCCCCATAGTGGTTAATAATATTTTGTTTAACAATAGGTGTCCTTACAGACATAAAATAATACCTCATCATGGTTTCAATCTGCATTGCCGTAGTGGTTAATGATGTTAAACTCTCACAGTGGTCATTTCTATTTCTTCTTTGGGGAAGGGTTTATTCAAATCCTTTACCAAGATTCGGTTGTGTATTTTTTTTTTTTTTTGTTGTTGTTGTTTCTGTTCAGTATTCATGGGACAATCCACATGAATCAGAAGTCAGCATCAAATTTTCTTTCTTTGTTTAGTTCAAAGCAGCCTGTAACATATCTTTATGTAATACCTACCAAAGGTCATAGAGTGAGAAAATAAGTGTTTTCTTGAATAATTTTATATCATGTGAGATCTCACTTAAAAAGTGCTTCATGCTTGTTAGCCATCACTACTGACACTAGGTTACATCTGCCTTATCTGAAACTATGTTAAATTATACAGCATTTGGGACACAGGTTCATTTGGCAAGTATTTTTAACTCTATTATATTTTTAAAAAAAATTAATCCAAGCCTGTGAGTGAGAAATGCAATTTGGTGATTCTCATTTAAAGTATAAACCAAATAAAATGAGGAAATGAGGTAGACACAAATGTCACACTTACTTTCCACAAGAACTTCCTTTCACATTGTGTTATAAAAAACTTGTATTCAAGGGGATAGAGTGTGAATATATCATTCATATGATTCTGTCTCTGCTAGGTGAACAGAATGAAATCTTTCCTTGCTGTCTGTTTTATTCTCTTGGTTCTGTCTTTCTCACATCAGGTTTTTTGTTTTAGGTACTGTATTTAGGCATACCGGTTTCTAGAAAGAAAAAGAAAACAATTACATTCTTTTCACTCATAATTTTTCAACAGTATATAAATTTAACAGGATAGAATTTTATTTGTGTAGTTCTGGAGATAGTCAGATGATGATTTGGTAGTTTAAGTAAATTCCTAAATTTACAAAGGGATTTATTATGCAATAATATTGTTGGTAACAGCAGTGACTGTCTCCTACCCTCAAATCTCTGAAAGTACATGCTGTATTCCTTAAAGTAGAATTTAAATCATTTCATCTTTCTTTGCAGTATTTAAAGTTCTCACTGTTGTATTTTCCTTCAGAAAACATATCTTCAATTCCTTACATTTATAAAAAATTAGTTTTATAAAAATACATACCTGATCATATAGTCCTTTTCTGCTCAACACCTTTTAGTATGCATCCAGTCCCCACTAAATAATATTATTTTTCTTTATTGTCCATTTAATTCCAACCATTCTATCCAATCCATATTTGCATATAAGACTTAGGGAAGCTCCCATTGCCCATTTATACAGAAAAATTAACTCCTCCAAATTATTTCTCTGGTTATTACTTTTGAATAAAGTTTTTCTATTTTTTCTTTACACCCAGGAGCTGTGTTAACACAATGTATTGTCTAAGTATTCCAGTTTTACATGATAGATTTTTACTTTACCATACTGTGGTCTTTAGTTTTACCATACCAAGTTTTTCATAAATTGACTGGTTTCCACTTTTAAGGAATGAAAAACATGATCTTTTTATAAATCATATATTACTCTGTTTCATATAAGATATCTATTAATTGGTATATTATTTTATGGAGCATATTAATTTATGTGTACTACAGTCAGAGACAAATTATAATGTAGAGCAGAATATGTATTTATGTAAATTTTCGGTAATAAAAATCTGCTTTCTCTGAGATTGATATATCTACTCCAACTTTTTATTGATTGTTAGCATATTATATCCTTTTTCTGTTTTTCCACTTTTAACCTAAATTGTCTTTATATTTATTGTGGGTTTCTTATAGAAAACAAATTCTTGCGTATGTGTTTTAATATCTGTCTCTTTATTTAAACTGATGCCTTTAGAACATTGACCTTTTAAGAGATTCATCTATTTGGATTAATAACATTCTGTTTGGAACTCTTTTCTAGTCCTTGCCAAAGGCTTCCTTTTTCTAGGGTATCTAGTTTTTACCGAGCAACTGATACGATTTCTTTTTATATTATCTCTTAAATTATGAGTTGCAAAAGTTTTCAAACCAATAGCATTTTCTTTAACGCATATGATATGTATTTTCTACTAATGTAAGTCAGTCTTAAAATAGCACTAGTCTGCCTTATGGATAGTAAAGGTAACATAATAATTTTTCCCCAAATTTTCCCTTCCATCCCTGTGGTAATACAGTCATTACATTTATCTACATGCTGTTGTCACCTAATATATTGTATTCTTGTGTTCTACAGTTATCTTTAAAATAATTTTATTTATCTTTACTCCTTCTCTGGTATTTTTTTTTTGGTTCATATCCATATTTCTGAAATAATGTTCTATCTAAAAAATATTTTAACATGTTTTTGCAGGAAAGCTTTAGTAAGAATAAATTTGCTCGTGTCTACTTGTATAAAAATTCTTTTTATTGCTTTCCTGTTTGAAAAAAAAATCATTGGGTTAGAATTCTGAATTAATGGCTCCTTTTTTCTTTCAATACTTTGAATATTCAATTCTCTTCTGTACTGTTTGCATGATTTTTGGCAAGAAGTCTATTATAAATCTTCCCTTTTGTCCTCTGGAGGTATCTGTTTTCTTTCCAGCTGTATTTAATGTTTTTTTCCTTCTATCTGATTTTTAAATTTTATTTTATGCTTCAGTTTGAGTATGATTCTCCTAAAGTGGTTTGTGTGTGTGATTGTATGTATGTATGTATATTTATTGTTCTTGATATTCTTTCACTTTCCTCAATCTCTTGGCCATAACCACTCTAAATGTTTCTGGCTTGTTCTCTCTTATCATACCACAATTACAATTTCATCATTTAAAATTTTCTCATGGTTCTGTTACGTGTTTTCACTTTTTCCTTCTTTGATTTTGTTTTCTTCTTTTTTTTTCTTTAATTGTAGTGGTTTGTATTTCCTACCTTCAAGCACAGTGAGTCCTTCCTTGGTTATATTGAATGTATTGTGACTCCCAAGAAAGCATTCTTTATTTCTGTTATAACTTTTGCAGGATTTCTTTTTGATGTGTTCATAGAATTTGTTTCTCTGCTTATAGTAAATATCAGTGTTGCATGCTTATATTATCCATTAGAGTCTTGAACATATTTATCATTCTTGTTTCATTTTCCTTGTCTTAAAATTTTATTATCTATATCATATATCATATCTGAGTAGTTCTGATAATTGTTTTGTATTTTCATCTTCTGTTTTCTTCAGGAATTTGTGTATGCTCTGTATACTCTTGTTGAAATCTAGCCATGTTGTATAGGTCGTAGGATCTGTTATAAATAAATAAATCTGTTGAAGACTTTGTTTTATATTTTTTGAAGCTATTGTTGCCAGAGATACAAATTCAATAAATATCTTTGCTTTTATATCCTTTCTTGATTTTAATTTTCTAAGCATTTTTCAGAGAGAGAGAATGAGGGGGAGCCAGTGTATTCCAATTCTTTTATTTGAAGTCACACTTAAAAATGGACTATAGTTGTGAAACATGGGGAAAGAAGAACATTCTATGATGTTTTAGTTGAATCTCAGGCTGTTATTGGCTGCATGTCAGTGGTTTGTTACTTTTACAACAGCTTTGTTTCTTGCCTTCTGGTTTGATGAGACAGGAAGTCTGGAACCATCTAATATATAACAAATTATAATTCTTGGATAAGATTCTTATAAACTTTATATCTTGGAGATTAGACCTTTATGAAAGAGGACCCCCCCCGAACATATTTCCAAATGATTATTTCTCTTATCTTATTATTGTTAAAAGAAGATCTTGTTTTTTTCTTTGTTATGAGTTCCTGGTGAGATCTTAGAGGTAATAAACACAAAAGTATAGACTGTCTAAAAATATATAGCTTCCAAGAACATACGACATTTATTCTTGTCTCCATCAATCCGTATCATTTTGTCAGAATTACCATTTATTTCTTTTGTTTATGACTTCATCAGCTTCTGCTCTTTGTAAGTACATTTTGCTTGTAACTCTGCATTTACTCATTTATCAGATATTGGGGTGGCAATTTGCCCCACAAACTCAGTACTATGATGGGCCCACAAAAGTAATTTACTACTAATTTCCTATTATTTTTCATGTCGGATGTAAAACCAGATGTCACAGTTGATTTTGGAATAGGTGGCTTGTTTTGATAAAAATATATGCGTGTTGTGTATCTCATACTTTTAACTGCCCATTTATTCTCATCCCTGAGTTTCTAGAACACAGGATATGTGTTTCTGTGGGTATCCTAAATATGCCACTTTAATAATCTTAGTTTTGTCTATCATGCTACAGTGGCACTGAGGGTGAGAATTTTTATAATTATATCTTACAGTTGCTGTTTCCTTAAGCCTACTTTGTTATAAGAATAACAAATAAATTTCTCATTTCTTAATCTTTCTACATTAAAAAATATCTTTTATTGCAATTTATTCTAGTTATTTTTGCTTGATACATAATTATTTGTATATTTATGAGTTAGAATGTGATGCAGTTATGTTTATCTTGGGCAGTGATCAAACCTGGGAGCCGGGAGGTAGATACATAGCATTCCATCAAATAGCTGCAGAATCCTCATTCTTCTCAACTGTACTTAGATTATGTTCGCATTTGAGTATCAGATTGTGGGGCTAGGAGAAAGTTTCATGAATGATGTATTCTAAGGTAGCAAGAGAATAGCTTTAGAGGGGTACAAATGAAATATGAAGACATAAAAGGAGAAAATGGGCTTACTTTATGTTATATAATACAATTATGTGGGGATGAGGGGCACATGTTCTCATGCACACATTTCTTTACCTGTTGGCAAAAGGCACCTCATTTTATGCACTGTGGATTAAGGAAAGTAGGGTAGATGTCTTTTTCCAGTGTCTTAAACAATACATCTGAATTTTTGAAGAATAAATAAGTCTGTTGAAGACTGAAAGTAACTAAGTATATGGTAGTCAAGAAATGCTCTTTAGACAGTCTTGACCATTTGGAGAATGATTGTTTTTCACAGCAAACACCAAATATTGGGATATTTTTATGTCTGTTATTTTGGGAATATGCATTAATTTTTTATGTAAAAAGTATCATTAATCTTTCTGTTAAACTTTATCATATACATCTTTTTTTTATTTTGGCTACTACATCAGCTTTTATGGAAGCTGAGATTTATTATTCTCTAAAAATGATCTCAGTCATTAGGGACATTTTTCTCTTCTCTTATTTTTCTACAAAATGTATCCCAGGCGTTAGTGACATTTTACTCTAGAAACTTAAGCTTTGGCTTCAGTTTTGCCTTTTCTTCTTGTGTGGTATTAGGCAAATATTTAATTTATTTAATTATCAGGAATTTTCTTCATTACATGAAGTGACCATTTTTGTCTATTATTTGAAGCAATTGTGAAAATTGTACAGAATAATCCATAGAATAGGGTTAGGATTTTACCTCTCATGAGTGTATAAGCCTTTATATACTTCATATCTACTCTATATAGCCCATCTATTTATCTTTTTTGGGGGAGAATATTCAGATTTTAGATGTGACCATTTCTAAATAAATGGGTCATCTTCCCATATCCTTATAAATTCAAGTAAAGTTTCTGACACTTCATAGTCTTTGTGTGTGAGCAGTTAAAAGTGATGCTGAAGAGGAGTGGGTTATCAACAAACTGCAATAAGAGACTTAGGACAAATTTAAGTAGAAAAAATAAAGGCAGAATCTCAAAGTCACACTCTAAAGAAGGCTCATTAAAATAAATGTAGAATGTGTGAACATGAGACATTTTTCTAAATTAAAGGCTACTTAACCTTGGGGGAAACATAAGATTTTAGTACACAGAAAGACTAAAACGGCCATTTCGTATATAAAATAAAATCATGCACTCAAGTAACCAAGCTTTATCACTTCATTTCCACTAAAATTACTTCTCTATAATAGGTGAGAAATACACTTAGACAAAGTTCATCATTCATGTCACATTTCAGTGATGTTGATCTTCATTGCAATGTCTGATGACACGACTGTCAGTGCATGTATAATTAAAATATATATGGAGTGATACTATACATTTTAATTTGTATTCCAATTAACATTTTGCTGTTAGATCTTTCATTACAAAGGGATTGTAAAATTAAATGAGGTAGCACATTTTCTATATTTAGTAATATTGAATTTTAATTTGTTCATTACTTTCCTGGTAGGAAAATATGAGCAGTTGTCATCACTAAAGATAATAATTCAAATAATTGCAGCAATATAAAAAATTCCCCACTAGCTTACATCCATCTTTCTTGACAGATACATTCTGCTGTCATTTGCCTCAATCGTAGAGTAAATGTGTTACATCTGCTTAAGGCTTGAAGCTACTCTTTTGACCAGTGTAGTAAGCCTCAAGATTTTACATTTTATGACTATTATCTGTGAACTCTCAACTCTCATAATATTAAATATCCTCAAGCTAAAATGAAAATGCATGTGATTTGAGATTTTGGTCCACAAATGTTTGTCTATATCATACTTGAAGATGTAGCAATTTTGCTAAAAACTTTAATTGAGTTAGTATCTATGAAAAGATGTAAGACCATGTTTTCAAGTTTGGATCATTTGGGTGCTTGTTACCACCACCAATAATACTTCTCTCTTCTTTGTAATTTAGAAATGTACTAATAATTCATATCCACAATACTCTTAGTATGTTTTTCTGTTGGAATAAATGTTATTAGTAGAGAAGGCACTAAAATCAGGATTATGACTATAGGAAAGGAGTTGGGGAACTTGCATAGATAAAAGAACATTGGCAGCACTGCATTCAGTCAGCTAGTTTAATTATGATCAACGTCAACTGATGAAGCCCATTTCATTTTGTCGACAATACTAACAGATTACTACACATTTCATTCACTTTGTTTTACATACTGCAAGCTACGTGACACTTAAAACTGTAAGACCTTGGATTCATGTTTGTCTACTAGCTCCAAAGTCAATTTCCTAAATTGTAAAGAGAAAATTCTGAGTTAAATCTCCAGGACCATTAAACGTTTTCACATCTCAACAACTTTCTATTCAAGTTTTCTGTGCTCCTTCAGATGATTTTAGTACCTACATGCATAGCATTTTCAGTACCTTGGATTCTCGGTTCATTGACTTTTTTCTTTGATATCTTTCACTCTGCTTCACATATCCTACAACAGATGAGCCCTAGGATGTGAAATTACCAATTCTACAACACGTATGCTCTCGCAATTAACAGTTTTCCTATTCTTAGAGTGTCATCATCTTTCTTTATTTGCTCCATGATATTCTAATTTTAATGATGCTACAATTTGTAAGTAACCCAAAATTTATTGATCCTTGTAAGTTTTTCCTTCCTGTCATTGTTCTGTTATTATGCTATGACTTTCCTCCACACCCAAAATACCACTTGAGGTCAGTAATCATAACCTATATCTTTTCTAGTTTTTCCCCTTCCCTTCTTAACTATACTTAGTAAGAGCACAGCTCTTCACAGAAACTTAACTCAGTAAAGTTTCTGCATAATTTGTGCCAGAGTTAAAATGCTATATATGACTAGTTAAGACAAATATATATATATATGTATCTATATATACACACACACACACATAGATATATATGTATATCTATGTGTGTATGTATAGATATGTATATATATACACACAGATATATATGTATATATATGTATGTATGTATATATGTATATATATGTGTCTTAAATCTCACTAATCTCAAATTTGTTTGCAATTAGTAGTACCACTTTGTACTCCTTTCACTCTCCTGTGTTCCCACGAATCTATTTTATTTTTCTTCAAATATGTAATCATTTCTACATTGTCACTCAGATAATCAACCTGATTTCTAGTTCACTGAGAAAATACAAATGATAAACTTCTCCAGCACATCTGACTACATAGGAATGTTTATAAACATAATTTTGCTCCTCTTTTCATTTGAATGCCTAGTCCGTTTTCCATTCTCTCACCATTCTACAGACTGTGTTATTATGATTTTTGTAAAAAGTATCATTTTCTTTCATTAGGTCAAATGGTTAACAATATTGGTTCATCTGCCACTTCATTAATCTCTCTTATCCTTGTCATTGAATGTCAATCTTGTGTACCCATTTTCAAGCCTAAATTATTACATGGAGGAGCCTATTATATTAAGAGGCATTATTTACTTTTGTGTTTGATGAGAGAGGGCCATTCCATCAGGTTTCAATGACCAAGTTAAGATTGTAAGCAATTTCTTTTATTTTCAAATATCCAATTTTATTTCATATGAATCTTGTGTATTTTTTCAACTGTATATGTATATTTTGAAATATCAGTATAGTTTGTATAATAAGATGTACAGGAATCTCTCTTAGTTGGATATCCACCATAATAGCTCTTCTTGGATGTTTATTCAGTATTTTTTGTTAACTTCTTAATTTTCAATTTAAATCTTAATAACACATTTCAGTAAGTACCTATGTACAGAAAATAGAAAATCAAAATGAACATCAAAGCTTTATTGAGATACATGTCAAATATATGTAGACCGTGCCAAGGACTGTGGAGATATTTAATCAGTAAACCCTTTGAAAAGAGAAATTTGTAAATTTACTTGTCCATAAGGAATCCATAACATTTCATATTTGTATCCTGGTTCTGCAATTCTAAGATAAACAGGAGTCAGTTTCTCCTAACATCCGTTTGTTTCAGTGACTTGTTCTATTGATGGAAGCTGTTCATAACAGAGCTCATTTTACCACTGCAACTCTTTTTTCTCTGAGCATCGTTGAGATATAATTGAGATTAAGTACATCTGTCACTCAATGACAAAGGAAGATAACAAGTGTTTTAGGAAAGGGAATGTTACGGTCTAGATATAAAATGTTCCCTGAAAGGCTCGCATGGGACCTAGGAAGAACAGGTAGGTCACAGGGGGCACAACCTGGAAGGTTGTTGTTTTCTTGTCTACTTCTTCTTTTTCCTCTGTTTCCTGGCAACCATAGCATGAACAGTTTTCCTTTGCCAGATTGAATCCCCTGAAATCGTGAGCCAAAATAAATGTCTACTCCTTGAAGTTGTGGGTGCAAGGTATTTTGTCCCAGTGACAGGAATTTGAGGAATACAGCAAGCTCCTTACTTCTTCTGTTCCCTTAACTTTTGCACAATTGTGCCTCTTATCTCCCAGGAGGCCTGACTTCTTTAACCCTCAAGGCAAAAATCTCATTTCTAGGGTGGCCAAAGCAAGCAAAAATTGCTGTTGTATGCAAGTATATTCTGGTAAATTATGTCTTTCCCATTTTGTAGTACATTAGCATGATGGCAGCAATACAAGCAATTGTCAAAAAGAGAGAAAAAAGAATGAAATGGATCCACACTCTTCCAGTGCTAACTGGACATCTGGAAGGGGTATTTTTAAACACAAATATCACAGTATGTAGCTCACCCCGTGCGGTGATTAGCAGTACTTGGCATTCTTCGTTGTTGCTATTTTCCAGAATTATTCAAGCTAACATTTCAATTTGGAAGTTATTTGTAGTAATAAGTTTCAACTAAATTGTTTGTTGTAATTATTTGATGCTTTTATAGGTCTCATAATAAAGATTTGGTATAAAATGAATCAAATGTGTTATCCTACACCAGCTATTTTATTCTATTCATAAAAAATAAGACCATCAAATTACCATGAATTAAACATAACATTATTAGTGTCGTGTTTTATTTTGTTTTCCCTTTCTGAGAATAATATAACACTGCTGTCGTAATATTTGACAGTACAAGTACTGGCAGCGATACACTACTTAGTTACCAAACAGGTATTTATGCTTTATGTATCAGAGCACTTAGGCATTATGGCTGTAATAAAAGTGATGTTACCAAAATTTCAGGATTATTGTTGTGTTAGCTATGTGTTTATGTACAAAGGAATCTGTATGTCAGACTTTGAAATTTTGGCTTATTTCTCACCGCTCATTTCAGCTGGATTTATGCTTCCTCCCTGTGTTGGATTGAGCATAAATAGTTCTCTTCATCTAACACCCTGCATTTTTCTACAGATTTTAAAATTTTATTCTTTGTGTTCTTTTTGTATAATGACACACATACTGATGTCTTTT
Organism: Hystrix cristata; assembly: GCA_004026905.1. NCBI lineage: Eukaryota > Metazoa > Chordata > Mammalia > Rodentia > Hystricidae > Hystrix > Hystrix cristata. Next base: position 43,520 of record PVJO010008637.1, on the reverse strand, counting down.
ATTTTCTATTTCATGACAAATGTTTTGGCTAATGATGAGGAAAATCCAGGCTTAAAATTCTCCAACTGGACCAAGGTTATTTCCAGGCTGATGTCTGAGCTTCACTATGTATCATCGCACTTAGCTCTTGTCTGAAGCTGGTTTTCCTCAAGCTCCCGCTGACCATAATCCGCAATTACAGCAACTTGCTGTACCATGTTTAAGAGCAGTAGTTACTCATAAGAGTTGTAACACATTCACTAACTAAAGAATAATGTATCTCCTAGTCACTAGGCTGGGCCAATTTATTTAAATCACTTGTGTGTAAACAAATGCCAGCTACTCAAGATAATGCCATTAACTGATTTTCTCAATTCTGGACTCCAACATCTTCATAAGTCAAAATGGATGACATCAAATTTAATTTAAAGGCTTGGATTAATTAATACCTTCTCCCAAATGAGGAGTGGGTTTTTTTTTTTTCCTGGTTCCATGAATTCCATAGCCTCCATGTGGGAACAATGAAATCCTGAATTGAATTGTTTCCATGACAGGTAATATTTTTCTCTGAATATTCATGTTACTCATGTAAGATTAAAAATCTAATTTTATTCTAAAGACATTCTGAGTATGGCTGTGAGGTCATGTTCATCTCCGTGAATAATCTCCATGAATAGTCAGTTCCCTGAGAATTTGGTCCTTGACTTAATGAATTAAAAGCAAAGGCAATTCCAGCCCCATATTTATCAATCAACAGTAAATAACTACTATTTCTTATTGCATCCAATTTGACTATATTTTTACAGTATCACAGAACTTCAGTGTAACTCAGTTCAGTTTATTTTCTTTTGTGAGAGGGAAGGAGAAAAAGAGAAATTTAAAATACAAAGCCTTAACCATGGGCAAGATTAAGGCAAACCCTTAAGGCCTATGAGGACTTTGATAAATTTTAAAGAACATATTTGTAGATCTCAGTGAAGGCAGGAGATTCACTGAATAAGAATCTTGCTTCCCAAGCTAATCTGAACAAATCTTCTGAGGATGATTCATACCAAGATTAGAGGTGTCTTCTCAAATATTATGCATTTGCAATTCCAAAGAAATTCCGATTTTTAAAAAATACTTCTCTGACAATATGATCATGTTTTGTTTTCCGAAGAGTAAAACCTACAACAGATTTTTAATTAGAGTTTTAATAATCTTCAGTAATTTTCTAAGCCAAAAGTTTCTCTTGTCATTTAGCAACAGATTATTCACAAACACTGTGCAGAAAAATATGGGCCACCACCTTTAATTTAGACACTATATTTTTATCCATAAGTTGTATTAGGTAGATTTACTGGTAGATATTATATTGATATAAAATGTGTCACACAGTTAAACACTACCAAAAATTTGCTGTGATGGAGCAGCGTGTATCAAGCTACCCTTTCTGATAAAGTAGAAGAGTGTAGCTTAGTATTTCCAAGTAATCCCAAGAACAAACACTCTGTGAATTTCTCTTAAATCAGTGCTTTGCTCATACGTCTTACAAGGGCCAGATTAATATTTTTGGATACCTGTGGAGAGGTACATTACCTGTATACCTAAAAAGATATAGCTGCTCCAAAAGATACATTCTGTTTCACTTAATAGCACTGTATCTAACAAATTCTGCCAAATATTTAATTTAAACACATTTTTCTGTTTTATCCTTCTTTATTCCCATTATTAACCCTGCTCAGGCTACTTGTATTAGTTTAAGTTTGTTGGGCAAAAATCTAAAATCTGGTGTAATGATTCTCAGTTTTCTTTTTCAGGAATTCATCATCTCACCTGAACTGATTTTCTGTCTCTATACTCACATAACTCTGGCTATTTTTTTCCTATTCAATTGGCAGAGCAAGATAATATAAAAATTTATACTTTCTATATTTAAATCATTAAACCTTAGTAATTTAGGCAATTTAAATATGTCAAATGGTTCCCAATATGTACAGAATATATTTTTAAAATCTCAAACATTTTAAATATATGGTTTAATTAGAATGAAGGAGTAAGTAAGAAGTAAAGAGAAGAGAGTAGGAACACAAGGTATATGACATGCTGAATTCATTGATGGCTGAGTGGATACTTTATGAGTTAATATATTTTTCTCTTACATTATTATTAGCCATTAAGTAGTATATAAAGGTAAGAACACAGATTTAGTCAATGTTTATATATTTATTTATATATTATAAATTTTATTTATATTATTTATATTTACTTGGTTATATATGTATCGTGTTGAAAAAGTAAAAAAAAAAAACTTATAAATAATTTTAGTAATGGAAAGATAAAGTCATTAAAACTGAATAAAAACTAATAATGTTAAAATCAAGCACGAAACCTACCAAAAGAACTTATGGAACATATAGTTGGAAATGATAAAATTTCAGAATGAGAATAAGGATAAATAAAAAAAGAAGAGGAAGAAGGAAAGAAAAAGAATAAGTTAAATGAGAGCACACTTTATGTGCAGATTTTCTCTTCTAATACTGTTTTTCAGTTAAAATACCTAGAGTTTCTTGGGTAAGTGGTTGATTATACAAGGGAGAGGGCCTGAAATTTATGAGATGAGATTAGAAAAGTTTCTAGTATTAGAAAGTAAAAAAGTGTTAAACTACCAACACACCTACATAGCAATGACTGCACCAAGTATGATAATTGACTCACCAAAGTCAACTAAAAGAGCCTACGAAGAACCACAGTCAGAATAACTTAAGCAATAAAACAAATAGATTAATATTGGATTGTAATTGAAAATATGAAATAAATATTTATGAATCCTTACTGACATAAACATATAGTTGAAAAATGGGAAAAGGCAAACAAAACTTTCAGAGATCTTCAACATAAATCACATGCATAGTCCACTCCTGGAGAGCTAGAACAATCCCTCATCTTTTATGTGTGTGGTGAACTTTTATAAGGAGGGCAATATAAAAAGGGATATCAGTAAATTCAGAAGGAATGAATTTGACAAACTTGTCTTCAAGGCCAATGTCTACATCATGGAAACACGTATTATTGATAAGAATTCGTGTACAGCCACTAATGAAATCAGAATGAAGATTTTTTCAAAAACTAAAACTAGAAATACTGCTTAGTCCAGCTATTCCCCTTTGAGGTATCTTCATGACAGAGTTAAAGCCACCATATTGCAGTAATGCAAGAATACCCGTGTTTATAATTCTTAGTAGCAATGTGTTCATCAGCAGATGAATGGATAAGAAAATGTGGTATTTACACATAATGGAGTGCTGTTCTGACATCAAGAAGTGTGAAATTGAGTCATTTTTCAGAAAATGGATGCACCTTGAGATTACACCTTGCTGAGTGAAATCCATCAGATACACAAACCTAAATATTCCATAATTTCTCTTATGCGAGAATCCCAAAATGTAAATAAAGAGCAAAATCAATCAAAGATAGATAATAAGAAGTAGGAACGTAGATCTTTCTCAAATGGCAAAGGGTTAAAGAGCTGGAGGGAGGAAGGAGGGGCAAATGGGATAGAAAGTAATTAGGATGTGTTAGTACATGCATCAGCTCCCCACAAGGAACTGAATTATTATGTGCTCAAACCTGCAGCACTAAAAATTTAAAATAAGTTACGAGAATGACATTTTACCTTTCTGGTCCTCCCCAAACAATTATTCCAGTATAATCATGAGAAACTTCTTTTTAAAGAACATTCAACAAATTGCCTGACCACTTTATCACAAACTTGTCAAGGTCAGTAAAAACAAGTTAACTAAGTGTCATATCCAAGAAGCACCCAAAAAGACATAATAACTAATGTTATCTAAAGTAACTCTATAGCAACCCGGAACAGACAGAGGACCTTAAGTATAAACTGGGGAAATCTGAAAAAAATAAGGACTTGTTTTAATAAAAATATGTTAGTATCGATTTATTAGTTCTGACAAGTATATGATATTAAGATATTAGTTACAATGGATGTTCCACAATAGAGATTGTGGAGTACACAGGGATTCTGAGTATCACTGTGGTTTTTCTTTGTCAGATACCTCTAACATAAGACATTTATTAAATAAAAAAGAACATGAAATGAACATTTTTAAGACAAAATCTTAGAGTGTTTCCAGAACAAGGCTAAAGAGATGTATTTTTAAAAGTCCTTGGAAAGCACAAAAATACTGTACCAAAGGATTATTTGAATGTAAACTTTAAACAAAACGTATAAAAGATGAGGATTAACATAAAAATAAGTGTGAAGACTCTCCCACACACATACATTCTAATTTGTCTCTAGCAGAGATTGAGTGCTTTCTTAAAGGGATGGGTCATAAACATTTAGATTTGTGTCTGATGAAGAACTGTCACTTTGCTGTAGACTTGTAGAAAAAATTAGTCATGCACAATACTGATCAAGTAGACCTGGCTGTCTTTCTTTAAACATTATTTATCAAATGCCTGGCATATCTTTAAAGTAAACACACAAAAATAACCATTTAAAATTAGTATGAATATTATAATGTATACTATAAAATTAATAAGAGCAAAACCCACCAAATAAAAATAAAGATGCTTAGTATATACATGAAAAATGCACACATTTGTAAATAATCAAGTAACGTAACTTACAAAATAATTAGCATTTAGTCAAATAAAAATTCCTCTTGTTTCTTTTGTTCGTGTTATGATTTTGGTACTGTTCAGGCTTGGCGCTTGGAGAGACAGCTGAGAGCTGTCAGCCATGAGTACCGAAGGCGGAGATCAGTATTACTAGTCACACATACAGCAAGAGTCCTTCAAAGTAGCCCATCCTTTGCTTCATCAACCATTTGTGAATTTGTTCATAGATGAACACTCGTTGTAAATCAATTCATGTGTTTTCAAACCCACTAGTCCAGTGGTCTTTAAACTTTAGCAATTCTTGAATTTCCAGTTAAAATGTAGAATTTTGGTCCTTCTGAATGAGAACATCCCATATGTACTGTAAACATCCATTGGAATCTTGGCTTTTAAAACAATATTGGAACAGGTGTGGTGGTGCATACTAATCCCAGCAGTGTGAGAGGCAGAGCCAGGAGGGTCACAAGTTTGAGTTTAGCCTGAACAATTTAAGCAGCTTTGTGAGATTTGAACTCAAAAAATTATTTTTATGGTCCTGGGATGCAAAGGCCCTGGGTTCCTACTACAAAAAAATAGTTGGAGTATGAAGTACTTACTATGTAGAAAAATCTAATTAGATATTAAATTTAAAAAGTTAGTTATAAAATTGCCTTCAGTGTGTTCTTATTTTGGTATAACTTACACACATCTTTGTATACGTAATATGAAAATGCATCTGGTAAGATTCTGTACAGATTGCATTTGTATATATTCATTTGTACATTATTGTACATATGTTGCTTTTTTGAAAAATACAATTCTTTTGCAGTATAAAATAAATTATATACTTTTCCACAGAAAACTGGGAAAGTGGGTGTAATATAGTCCATACAATAGTAGGATAAATTAATTCTTGTTACTTAGAGAATTATATGTATTTTCTGTATTTTTATAACTACGTATGGGAAAGTTTACATAAGCTTTAAGAAGAGATAAATTTTAGCATTCGAAAGAATAAATGTAACTTTCTAGTAAATGCACGAACTATTAATAAACATAATTATTAATCGATGCATATTTCTACATAATTTTGCATAATTGCAAATAGTACTATTGTACTGTAATCTATTTAGCTGTTCCTGGACAGTTATGGTTTTTTTTTTATTTAAATATTATACACGCTACCAAAATGCGTATGTTTGTATATTTGTGCAGGTTTTCAAAGTCTATTAATGTTGTTTCTAATAGATTTCTAGAATTTATACTGTTACGGGAAATGCCTAAGGGTTGCATGTAAAAAAAAGTTTTTCCTTTTGAAACAAAGAGGGTCTTAGAATACATCACAAATTAGTTGTTCAGAGGTTAGCGGTTCAGTGTTCACTTTTAAAATAATCTGTAAGTAAATGGCCAAAACTTGAAAATGGCTATTTTTGGATGAAGGAATGATTTTTCAGAACGGGACATTTTTCTGTGCAGAATAGCACATGGATTTGGGTGATTTAATAGGTAGACATTTGAGGACACAGGGTAATGTTTTGGGAGAGAAAAAGGAATTCTGTGAAGGAGAAAAGTATGAAAGGAGAAAATCACTTGTACAATGTACCAATCCAGTTAAATCCAGTAGACAGATTTAGTGTTTACATAATCGGCATATGGATTCTGCGTTTCCCTCTTTCACGAACTAAAATTAGAAGGAAGGATAATACATAATATTTGTCAAAAGTTTACTCTTATTTCAAAGTCAGTAATTAAATTTCCAAATGCCTTTTTGAACAAGTTACGGAATTAGCAAAATAGCAGCCCTGTGCAGCTTCTTATGCCACAGGTAAGAACATCTGTCCGGGACAAGTCTGCGTTGCATAGTGAGTTTCCACCGAGAGGTTTCGAAGCTGTCTGACAGAATGTGCTGCCCCGGGCCTGGAATGCTTCAACAGGGAAACAAAGCCAGCTTTGCCGAAGGTGAAAGACAACAGGACCACAAACAAATCCCTGCATTGTTTTTCAGGTTTTAAATTTTCCGCCTCATCTGACATATACTTAAACTAAAAATATTTTCTTCACATAAATTTTACTGACCAGAAACACCAGATATATAGATAGTTAGATAGATAGATAGATAGATAGATAGATAGATAGATGCAGAAAGAGAAGGTTGAATTTTTGACAGTTCTCTTTATACTCTCTATATTGAGATGGGACTTTGTAAATATGAGTTTGTATTTTGAGAACATTCCATCAGACTGTAGATACAGCCTCGTAGTACTCTTATAAGATGTTCTGTTTTTTTTTTTCCTTATAAGATGTTCTGGTGGAATGTTAAAAGATTAAAATACAAATGTACCAGAAGGTGAACATATCACCCTCACATGAGTATAATTTAAGTTTAACTGTTGCATTGAAATTTAGCAAGAAAGAACTGCTGTCTGCACTTTACATATCATGGGCAAAGAGAAACAAATGCAGCCTTTGGATCAAAGAAAAGAAAATTTCAATATTGGTGTTTATCCCTTTATTCATAAATGACTGAATTTTGACCACTAAGAATATGAAAAGAGGAAAAAAAATTCCATAATCTCATCAGCAAGAGAACCAACAAAACAAGTAGCAGATATCTAAGAACTTTACTAACCCAGTATTGCTTTGAGGTGTGAGACAAAAACAAGATGTTCTTTTTTTTTTTTTTTGGTGCTGGGGATTGAACTTGGGTCCTTGTGCTTGCAAGGCAAGCACTTTAACCACTGAACTAAATCCCCAGCCCAAAACAAGCTGTTCTTAAAGCAGAAAATTCAGGTGTTATACAACCTGACTAAAAGTCTGACTCAGGAATTTATTCAATTCTAATTACTAGAATATGGAGGTGAAATAAATATGTGCATCTTAATTTTTTGAACATTGAATATTAAACAATACTTAAGTACATGTTTCAACTCTAGCACCTGGAAAGCACAGTAGTATATTGGTGATCTTTCCTACAATGCTAAACATTAATCAAGAAACACTTCCTATTTTAAGCAGTGGTAGCCAGCATTCATAATATAGATTCTTCTTACTAATTAATTCTTTCATTTGTAGTAATATTGCAAATCAATTTGTATATAGACACAATATTTATAAAGTCTATTGGAAAAGCTTGGAACCCAATTTTTCTGTATCATTTTAAGTATAATTTAATTCTCCTTTAATTATAATTTTATACATGCGTCAAAGTTTACTTTGATGCTGCCTTATCTTTTCACTAGCATAAATTTCAGGTGTATAAGTTTATATAAAACATTGAAGATAAATAGGGAGTTAACTCTAAAATATTGGGAAGTTAATGGTATAACCCAAAAACTTCATGGTAATTTTTTCTGCTTGCCCAAATCCATTTGGCTCAGGTAGTTTAGGTTGCTGTAACAAAACACCAAAGACGAATAACTGAATCCGCAAACATTTCCTTCTTACAGTTTTAGAGAACGAGAAGACCAATGTTAAGGTGCCGACACATTTGGTGTGTAGTGAGAACCCCTTGCCGCTCTCACTATGTCTTCATGAGGTTTCCCTCTGTGTGGGTTATTAGAGGGAGGAAGAGGGAGTAGAAATTGTCTCTTCTTCTTATACCTGAACTAATGCCTTCATGACGAACTAACCCTAAATACCTCCAGAAAACTCCACATACAGACACCATCACCTTCCAGGCTTCAAATATGAATTTTTGAAGCATACAAAATATTCAGTCTGTACAGCCCTTAGAGTCTTTCCCAAATACCTGTTCCTCTGTCACTGAGTGACTCATTTAATCATTCAAACCTAATATTGTGTTTGAACCGTGATTTGTAAAAACTGAGTTTAGAGTAAAGCGAAAGATTCAGCAAGTATTTTTCATGATCAGTAACAGCATACATAGTATTAACACATGTAGGTACAGGAATACTTTCTGCCACCAGTTAAGTATATAGGACCTTCATATCCATAGGTCTCTACCTATTCCCTCTGTTTATGTATCCTTATACATAAGTAGACTTCAAACTAGTACCAATTAGGAATAATGCTGCTGTCTGCTACATTCATCGTAACACATAAAGCAGAGCTAAAAGTGTTCATTAAACACATTCCATCAGATTCTTCCTTCATTGAGAGGTGACTGGGGAAGGAAGTAGACAGGGCCAGGAGAAGAAACAAGATTCCTGCAATGCTTTCTTTTCCCTTCTTTTCTCTCCATGAAACACACACACACACACACACACACACACACACACACACACACACACTGACTGTTTTGTGTCATAATATATGTGTCTGAGCAGTATCTTTCCCAGAACATCATTCCCTGCGACACAGTCCCACATTTCAGTTTTTTACCCATTTTCATCAGACACGTGGACTGTTTGTATCAGCTCACTATTAATGGATGGATGTTTATTTATTGTCGTACTGTGACTCAATAAAAAAATAAATAAAGAATTTAACTCAAATTAGTTCACACTGATGATGAATTAATGTGTCGGCAGAATTTGTCAAGGAAACAAATTGTACTCTGATACAGTGATGCTTCTCTGTGTGTTAGCTCCCACAGCTCACTGCAGAGGATTTGCACTGGACCTAAGCCTCTCCTCCCAGCCCAGCATCACATTACTCAGCATCTGAATTCTCTCCATAATCGGGCTCGACTTTTGTCCATTTAGTAACTTTTACAGATGACACTGAATAGTGTGAGTCTTCAGAGGCAGGCACAGTCCCGAATCCTGAATGATTGAGTCCACTAAGTCCTCATGTTCCTGGTGCTTGTGTCTTGTACACTTCATTATCTGTGTTTCCAATGAATTTAGAGATCAAAGGAGGCCAATAGCACTCCATTCAAGGAAACGGAAAAGTAGCTCATCACACCGTTCTCAGTTACATTATACATTTCTATACCTTAGCATTATTTCAAACACAAATCATCTGTTAAGGAAAACAAACTGATTTCTTAATCAGTATCAGTCTTAATTAATTAATGTTTATATTCCACATTATTGCTGTAAAACAATTAAAATAGTGCATAGATAGGTACTTTATGATTATATTAAAGTAAGTATAAAGCAATCAAAGCATGTGGAGAGTAGAGAATGACAAAGGTCACTAATTTTCTAAGGCCTTTTGGTAACCTGCTCTTACTGGTAGACTGAGTCATCTGTCTTGGTCCATAAATGTAAAGATCTATTTTTTTTTTTTTTGGTAACATAAGTGCTATCATCCCAGAGCAAGCACTGTCTCGCAGCAGGTTTGGTCTGAAGGAAACTGAGAGGAAGATTAATAACTGTAGATTGTTTTAAGTGTAATTAAGGGCCTGAGAAATTTCAAAATTCAATAGCAAAAGTGTTGGTTTCCCCACTGGGCTCTATGACAAATGCATCCATTTGGCCAAGTAGATGACTCACATGGAGTGATAATGAGGGAGTCAATATTCCATGGTGACCGGGTGCAGTAGCTGAAAAATTACTTTCCTTTGTCCTGTTTCTCGTGGTCCCTTAGGGCTAGCCTCATAAATAGATGGATTTAGCTGCTGCAGTTTTAGTGAGACCTGAGAAGTAGCAAGAGTCTGTACTCACAGCTAAAGGAGATTATCTTGTCCTGGAATTAACCGTGAAACAAATAAAAAACGATTGCTTCCAAAAGACATCCATAAAAAGCACATATTTTAACTTCAAGAGGCCCTTTTTTTTTCGTCTTTAGTTCTCCCTGTATATTTAGTTTGTGATAGAATAAATTCATACTGGAAATGACAACATTTTGATTCTGGTACATGCATAGTAACAGCTAAATAACTAACCAAACATTTGTCATTTTTCCTCTCTATACCTCAGTTATATTGAGTGCCACACAGAAGTTTGTTCAATTATTTTCAATGTCCTACCTAGAAAAGACAGTTTGTCTCCTCCCCAATATCTGTTCCAAGTCTGACACTCTCATACACTATTGCTTTCGAATATTACCTTGCAAGGAAGGCACGTTGAAGATGAAATCTAGCAAGAAGATACTTATATTTGAGTCAACATTAGTAAAATTAAACTCTGATATCTCCCACTCCCTTTTCCAATGTTAGGCTCTTTAGTATGTACTTTTGGTGCTCTAGGCAGAGACAGTCTACTGGGCGGGGGCATATGTTGTTTATCCGCTGTGAATGCTGTGTACTAACAGCTAACAGTTACATCCTTCTTCTGAGAATCAGAGAATTGCCCTCAGCCAACAAAAGCCAATTCATCCTGAAATGCCTGGTTAAGTAATGTTCTTATGCTATGAAAAAGAAAATTTCTGCTTATAATTTTGTACCATTTTTCCTTCTGACTTTGCTCTTCATCGCATTTAACACTAACAGGTCTCTTTAATCTTGGGATAAAAATATTGCCTGTTCTTCAGAAACATTTCAGAATTATTTATGAGACATCATATAAGCCTGGCAGTGATATAATATTCCTTGACACTATCCTCATAGAGGATGTATTTTAAAAGAGAAAGTTATTTCATCTGTTGTCAAGTATTATTAATTTCATAATTCCGTTTACCAGTAACACCTGGGAAGCAGGCTGCGAAAGAGAGGGTTGAATCCATGCAGGGTGATGTTTCTGAAAACTTTGAGCCATGTCAGACAACACTCACCTTGTGCACCTGTGGGAAGGGAAGAGGAAGAAGTGCCAGAATCCAAAATGTTTGAGAAAAATAATCCAATTAGTAAAGAAGAGAGAGCTTCCAAGTAGTTCTTGAAAGAAGATAGCAGGTTAATTGTTTTCACTGATCACAACTGGAACACTTGAGGGATTCCGAGGGTGAGAGAAGTTGGTGATACCTTAAAGGAGAATGATCACAACATAAAAAGACAAAGATGGAATTAGAAACCTTTTACAACACAAAACCAGAATGATTTAATAGTGGTAGCTTGCGGGAATTGAGGAAGACAGAAGTGTCAAACAGAGATTTCAGGTTGCAAAGTGCAAAGTACAATAGATAATTAATTGTCTTACTAGGAAGATGAATGGAAGACACAGATGGGGATCCAGCTAAGGGGAGAAGGTCGTGAGGCAGGCATTGGGGGCAATTGATCTTAGCACTCTTTGAGCTGTGGAAGTGGACTTGTTGCATTGGAAATAGGACCAACAGGAACATAGAGAGTAGTCTGAGAATAGTTATGTGTGTTGTAGTTGTAAAAATATTTAAATCTAGGTCTTTTTTTTTTTTTTTTTTGTGGTGCCAGGGATTGAACTCAGGCCCTTGTGCTTACAAGGCAAGCACTCTAATCACTGAGCTAAATCTCCAGCCCAAAATCTAGGTCTTCATGACACATACGCAGTAATTAAAGACTCCATCATGGATAAAGTAACTTTGGGTAAGGATCATATGAAAAAAGAACGAAGTCCAAGGCTGTGCCTCAAAGAATGCTCGGCAATTGGTAAACGTTGAGCAAGTAATCAAAGAGGGAGATTTATTCTGAGATGTATGAGGAAAATGGAAAAATGCGAACAGGAAATCAGCCAAAAAGTGGTTTAAGAAAAAGTAATAATTAATTGTTCAGAAGTGAAATGATTTGGGGCTTGTTGAATGACTTTAGTATTTCTCAGAAGAAGGGACACAGCAAAACAGAAAAAAATTTTCTTGTTAGTCAAATTAAAAGTGAAGTGAGGTTAAAAATATGTGATAGGCAAAGACATGAAAGTAGAAAATACAGATGATATTTTGAAAATATAATTAAAGGAGAATACAATGTGTCAGTTGGGTAAGTAAATGGAATCAAAGGAGAATGTTTTGTTTGTGTGATGATTGTAAGATTCAATGCAGGACTAAAAGTTATGTATTTTAAAGAGCAAATATTAATTAATATCACAATAACCAAGAAGGCAGGCAAAGATGTGACCCACAGCAGAAAGACTTGTGTTTAACAGGAAGACACTGCCTTGGATAATGAGGATCAGGAAGGAGGAGGTGATGCAGAGTAGCATAGTTTGTTTAGTTTGTGTTGGAATTTGTTGTAGTCTCAATCTGACATATTTTATCTCCTCTAGAATTTTGCTACCAAGGTAATAGGAGGTGATACAGAATAGACGACTCAGGGTACATGGTGAAATTCTGAAAGGAATATTGAAGGTTAATGAAAGATGGAATGTTTTCTGAGCAGTATTAATTTCAGGTCTACTTAAAATGGAAGACAATTTCGGAGTGGCAACAGAGGAGATCAAGAAAACCACAGAAGCCCGAGTGAAGTTGAGTAAATTAATAGTTGGGTGCATTCAGAATGCCAGACAAGGACTAAGAGTAACATTGGAATTTTTAATATTGATTAGAAAATTATTAAAATGAGGAACTAAATGTCCTAAGTATGAAAAGTGAATGCCATAGGAGGTTAACACGTGAAGAGTAACTGTGCCAATAAACTAGAAGTCCTGGTAGAGAGAATAATTATGGTATAAGATATAGTATGGAGAAAGTGGAATTTACGTTATTTTGTATTTTGATTAGTTTGGTGTGAATGTCAAAGTTGCAGGTTGTAACCAAGAATTATTTGCTAAAATTAAGAGAAGTCATTCTAAATGAGGTCAAGCTACTCAAGATTTCAGGTTTTCGATAGATTTCCAATATAGATATTTAGCACAACAAGGGTGATGGCAAGGGCTGGAGTGGAAGGAAAGATAGTTGTCTCAGCTGAAAAAAACAGACAAAAGTCTCCTATTCTTTCACATCTGAGTGAAAGCCTGCGGTACTGCTCTTGGAGTCACTTTTCATCGTGACCCCTTATTTCCAATATCACCATCGCTACCTGCATTGTTTAGTTGAAAAAATGCATTATCTTCCTAATGGACTGTGCTTAAACATACATTCACTGCAACAGATTCTTTGTACTATGGCAAGTTCTTTGTTGTTTTTGTTGTAAAATGTTATAAATAATCTAAATACTTCATGAAAATTTTTCCTTTTTTCTTACACTTAAGAAAACATGCAGAATAATTGCTTTGGCATTTAAATCAATCATATCTTTCTCACACATCTCATGTTACTTTCACACTTATTATTTTAGAATAGATCCATAGTCTTTTTTTTTTTTTTAGCTCCCAGGATATGCTAAAATTTTTTTTTTTTGGGATCTCAGTCTTCAGACTTATCACCTTTAATATGTTTAATTTCTCAGAGTACTTTTCTCATTCTGTTTCACAATTTATATAGATGACTCACTCAACATCCCTTTGATTATCAATTTTATAATGGTGCCCAAGGTCAATACCACTGCATTTTTTGCCAAATTCATCTGCTTCACTTTGTGTAGGTTTCACTGATATAAATCCCAACACCAATCTTTTTGTGCTTTCCTCAATTATTATCTCAGAGATTCAAAGGAGTGACAAAAAGATTGTATCTCTGAGCTCTTTAGGTACCTAGACGGGTTGTAAAATGAGGCCCTCTTGGTTAAATTGGAGAAGCATGTCTTTCTGACCGTTTCTAAGAGAATTTTTACCATCCAGTTGCCATTGCCAGTGTGATTTTGCTAATGTAGTTTTACTCTCTTGTCTAAAAATAATTTTATTTTTGAGAGGATTTAGACAAAAGTAATCACTGAATCCATGTTTTCTCCTAAATACGGTACTGCAAGGACTCAAAGTAATGTCGTTTAAAATGAATGTAAACAGTACATGTAATAAACGTGGGGAGAGGGAATTTAGAGGCAGACAGAGGTGGGGAGGAGGAAAGGGGAAAAGGATTATAAACAGAAACAAGACATATAAAGTACATGTATCTGAGGTGGGAGGAGGGCGTGACTAAAACTGACTGGCCAGGGGCTGTGACCTGGAGGAGTGGCTTGGACCCGACCTCATCCTGAGGAGCCAGTTTCAAGCCACCTGCCGCCTTCTCACGCGGGACAGTAGGGGTTCTGGCGAGTTTCAGTGGAACCCAGTTCTAGTAATGGAAGCGGCGTGGGGAAGAAAGCTCTCTTCTCTTCTCTGGCTCTGCCGGGGAAACCTTTCTGTTTTAACTCGCGCATCGCAGCGGGCGGGAGGGCTCCCCACTTGCCCGCAGCTTTGCGTTTGTGGCCCAGCGCTCCTGGCAGCGCCTCCTTCTTTTTTCTCTGTTCGGCCTGCGCTTGCTCTGCAGGGTCAGCTCTTCTTTTTGGTTTATAATTTTGAATAAAACTTTGGAATTACTTGTTCGAGGAGGGGAAGAACCCAAGAATATCGGAATGTAGCGGGTAACATACCCACTCACCAAGGTGAATGTAAACTTCTTGTAGTCCAAACATGTACTAATAAAATAGAAAAACATTCTGAATAAGCACTACAGCCAATTCCTAGGTTTCGACTCCTTGAATGTGTGAGGTAAAAGAATTAGCAACAGTATCTTTCTTGTTTTGCAAATAAATCCGTAATTATTTAGCTTTTCAGAATTCAAGAAGACAATATAAACTTTAAGAAAATGTCGAATCGTATAATCACCGTTTGAAAAAAATAAATTACAAATACATCTTTCGTGTTACTCCTGGGAGTACTTTTTGAGGTAATGGGGCACAACATTTTGGTTCTTTTTCATTTTAGAATATGAGAACAAAAGTCACGTTACATTAAAGACGACACGCAGAAGTGACAGGAATTTGAACTTTTGCAGATTTTGCTCAACAGCCTAAACTTTTCTATGTTTTGTATAACTTGATATCTTTCTTATTGATTGGGTTAACTGCATTTTCATTAAGTCTTTTTTTTTTTCCACTTCATTTGGCATTCGGATTTGATCCATAAACTGTAAGCAGCTTTTCTAAACTGGATTTTTTGGTCCTGCATCTGGATAACATCTTGTTCATCTCCTTTAGTGGTGGGTATAGTTTTTGTGTATGGAAACAGAGACAACGGCCACAATATAGATATTAAATATGAACAAATTCATAAAGAATGCGTGGTAGGTGCTTAGAAAATGCACATAGCGTTGAGATTCACTTTTACCATTTGTATTTTTTTTGCTACGGTACTGAGTTAATATCCTGATGTTAGATGTCAGTAAAAGATTTCTGAACAGGATGTTAGGTTGGAAGGAAATATATGTGTTTCACATGAGAAATATTGTCTACACTTTAAGTATTTCTGATATGCTTATATACTTCATATTAGTATCTGTAGACTTATGGCTGGATGTATAGATTGTGCTTTTCTCTGCATATATCATTAAGTTAAATGTATGCAAAAAGACTCACCTCAATATTTGTATATATGTGTGCTTCTTTTTGTAATTTAGTCATCTCTTTTACCAGATGAATTGCATACTTCAGTTGTTGGTAGATAAACGTCACTTTATTCATGTTTGATTTTGAATGAATAGATTTATGTTTACTGCACAAGGATTAAACATTGCTAACCATGCAGGACTTTTAATCTGTAGAATGTACTGTCATTTGAAAAATGTCCTCACTAAACTATAAGGATTATGTTGCCTACCTGCATGTCTTGAAATGTTAGGAAAAATAGCATCTTATAGAAAGTATACAATCCACTCAAGGGAATTTAGTCTGTTTCAGATTAAACTCATTGGTATAAATAATGTTAGAAAATGAGCTATATGTTTAATTTATGTTTCTTATTTCATGGCTCATGAGACAGTGTTTGTTGCCATGATAAGTTCAAATTTTTAAAACTCACTGTAGGCCTAGTTTACATCTGTGCTGGATTCTTCCAGTTGAGATGATCAGTTATGATACACTGTACATTGAGAATTCTGTTTTGTGAGGAGTCGGCCAACATGTGCTCAGCTATTACCAATGTTAGAGGGGTGGTTATGATTATAAGGAGTGATAATTGACTTGAGTATGCAGAAAAATGACATGAAATATCAACTTCGGGGACAAATATAAATCACATTTAGAAACTGTAACAACTAATAGTAGATAATGAGAAGACAAATATATAAAATATTATTTTGTATTAGCCTGGGATATAACAGTTTTCAGAAACAAAAAATAAAGGAATATGCTGTTCCATTTTTAATCAAAATTTCTAAAGCTCAGTGTACCAGAGATATTTATTTCTTTTGAATCACAAGTTGTGATTAATTCAACTTTATTGCTTGGCATCAAATGATACAAACTGACTTAGAGTCTCCAGATATGTAAAACTCTGAATGATCTTTACTTAAATTGCTCTTCAACATAATTAAGGGAAAAATATTTGTTCCCAGGCATGTTTGTTAATTTTTTTTTTTGCCAATGTAAATAAACAGCTTTATTCTTACACATGATAATTTCAATTATGGACATGACAGAATGGACTGTTTAGTCTGTCACAGTTCAATTACAACTACAGGTTTCTCAACTACTTTATTAAAAATGTAGAAATTATGTCTTGAGTCTTTGATCAATTTTGCTTGAAGCTCTCAAAAAAATTTAATTAACAAAATATCTAGTTCTAGTACTCTATTAGTCTTTAAAGTCTCATTAACTCTGATTATTTGCATAAATATTATTTCTCAATGATATCATTCATTGAGATGTTCGTTGCATTAATTAATGTAACAGAAATGAAGAAATCTCTTTTTTGCTGTTTTTTAAATTCATTTAATTGATACATTTCAGAGACCACCATGATAACATTTATCATGGAGAATTTATACCTGTACATGATATATCTAGATTCTTCATTTTTTGCCATTCCCCTCCCCTCCCTTCAACTTCTCTTCCCCTCCCTATTTACGAAAGCTTTATTTCATTTGGGAAATGAAGAAATTTCTTTAAATTCATTGGATGTTTTTGAATTCTTCTGATGAGTTTGTTAAGCTTGTTCCTAATTTTTACTATTTGAATTTTTTTTTGGCCAATCTATTTGATTGTTTCTTAAAGTTTCTTTCTCTCTTTTGAAATAACTCATCTGCTCATGAACATTATCTACGTTTTCTACTGAATTTTAATGCATTAATTGTTACTTAAATGTCACTGACAGAGAGAGCCAACATCTGTGACATATCTGTGTCAACAGCTGGGACATATCTGGGATATCTGGGACAAATCTGTTGAGTGATTTGTCTTCTGGGTTATTTAGAGTGTGTGTGTGTGTGTGTGTGTGTGTGTGTGTGTGTGTGTGTGTGCAGAATAACAGAACCTGAAAATAAGTAGTATTTGTTCCTCGAAATGGAAACAACTTTTGTTCACTCACGTAGTGGAGTTTATTCAAGTATCAAGTATTACATTTGCTTGGGTTTTATAGCTGCTATCATGAAATTCAGTGCACCACTGGCTTAAATTCCCCTCGTCATGTTTTTTGTTTAGCCTCCTATGTGGTTTCAAAAAGGATTTTCTCAGTGCTTAGACACTACCCTCGGTCTGCAGTCATTCCTACGTGATTATGTGGCAGAGAGAAGTCCTCTTGTCTTGACCTTTTTCTAGTAATAAACTGCTACTCCATGTTGCATGGTCTTTGCTAGACTGGTGGCGAGATGAAGAAATGTTAAATCCATGCTTAGTGTTAGGAAAGTGCTGAGTCTTGGGAGTGTCGATTTCTCTGTGTCCCTGCACCTTACTCTGAAGGCAGCGGAACTGCTTTGTAGTTTTTCCAAGTCCTGTTTTGGAGAAAGTCCCCTAGTGCTATTGGTATGTCTCTTGCCCTTTTTTCAGTTTTAAATAATTTTATTTTTCTTTTACTGTATCAGCAACAGTGACATTGTGGACCCATTTTTAGTGACAAACTTTTTGCTTCAACGGTGCAGTAGGTCTGTCTGGCTTTGCTGAAATGAGTGTAGTCCTCCCTTCCACGTCTACTCCAGGAAGGACAATTCCATCTGGTCTCCCATCTTGTACTCAGTGCTTCTTAACAGTATCAAAGGAGATTGTGGAAACAATCTTCTAAATAACATAATCTCTCCTTGTACACTGAGCTTTCTAAAGACCTGTATTCCTATGTCAGCCTACTTAGTCTGTAGCAGCTTATTGAAGATGTAGCTCTGTTGTCTTTACTAACTTGCAAGTGAGATTCCCTTTTGCCCTGTGCTCTGACTTAGGGAGAAGTTACATGGGTTCCATCTCTTCACTGATACCATTATCCTCTGTGTTCTGAGTCTTTTAGGAGGTTTAAGAATGTTTAATTTTGAAGTGTGTGTTTTTTCCATTAGATTGTAAGTAATACTCTTTCTTTCCTTTTAGATCTGAGTTGAATTTCTGCAATTTTTCATTGCCATATAGACTTCATTTTAAAAATTTAGGTTTTTTATAGATGACACATTTACTTGATTTAAAATCGTATAAAAAATCGTATAGAGTACACAAAAATCATCTACCTATGCCATAGGTAACTATTTCTTTCCATAGATAATTCCACAAGTTATATTTATTTTTACTTCTAGTATTTCATTTTGCAAGCATAAGCAAATTTCTGAGTATTATATCTTCACTTTTGTATTACAGAAATTTTCACACAATATCATTTCCTTTTCATCTTTCTTTTTTCCCCTTAAACTAAAAATCCTGTATTTACATATCACAGTTTAACAGTTTAGTACTAGCCCACATCATTTACCACTTTATCCCCTTTCTGCTAGACATTTGATTCATTACCATTCATTTTCTATCACAATTCAAGCAGACAGCTGAATTATGTGAGAAAAAATTTTGGGAGAAAGTGTTCTAGAAACAGGAAACATGAATTATATATTCCGAACGCTGAAGTGATTTGATGTGCTTGACAATGGATGATTAGTATGGGGTTAAATAATTTTGAAGAGATAGAACCCTCCATATATGGCTTAATAACGTATAGTATGATCTATTCATTTATTTCCTGTCAGCGTGATGATTAATTCTAGGAAGACTTAGCAAGAGAGTGTTGTGACATAGATGGGAGATCAACATTCTTATTCTTGCAACAAGAGAAAAATAACCTACTGAATGAAGGTTGTTCCTTATATCTTCCTGGTTTATATGATTTTGTTTACCTTTCAGTTTTTCTATTGCTACTCCATTCAAGTGGCTCTGTAGAGCCAGTTGAAACAGAAGATTATTCAAAATAGAGTGGTTATGACTTGACCTACATCCCACCTTTGCTTTTACTCATCTGCTACAAGGATATATTAATAAAGGTCTAGCACATTTTGCTTTGCCTTTATTGTTATATTTTTCCACATGGTAAATCATCACTTACTACTTTTTAATTTCCTAAAATCTATACTCTCCTATAGTTCATGAAAAATCATCCCTCAAATTTATTGGATCAAATTTCCTCTTCTTTGTTTCTCATGTTATTAAAAGTGATTTGCTGTAGTTATGATTTCCTATTCCATCTCCAGTCATAAATATATGAATATTAGATTTAAATGGGTTTGCTCAAATAATTTTTTCACATGCATTTTTTTAATTAAACTTGTTAGAAAAAAATTTTTCTGGGAACATGACATCCTATGAGTGAATCAGAAGACTGCTTTTGCTGAAGACTGACTCTAATGTAAAGTTGATTTAAAAATGGGAAACATGGGCTGGGGATTTAGCTCAGTGGTTAGAGTGCTTGCCTAGCAAGCACAAGGCCCCGAGTTCAAGCCCCAGCATGAAAAAAGGGGGGGGGGCAGACACAAAGCATGGAGGATAGGGAGAATGAGAACATGTTATGTGATAAAAAAAAGTGTGATGCTAATAATTCGTGCTTGTTGAGAATATAGAGATAATTCAGGACTAACAGTTTAAGTAAAATGGTTGGCAATAATAGATTACATATACATACATATATTTAAATTTTTTCACTTAAAATATAGAGCCAAATCTCTTTCAAGAGATGTAATTTCTTATCTTAAAATAGAATATAATGAGGAAGTAAAATATGCAATACTTAATTTAATAAGGAAACTTTAGAAGGAGGAAACACTCTTGCAAATGTGGGAGAGAAAAGAATATAGGGGATAAAATTTAATGCAGTTGGTCATAAAAAGGGCACTAAAATTGAATCAAGAAAATGATTGTGTTAAGAAACAATAAGTCAAACACTGAAAAAATGGAATTTGGTGGAAATGTTCTAGATTGAACTTCTCTATCAATAATTTAAAAATTTGGTTTTAACATGCTATCTGGAATTTACCCAAAGCAGGATGCTTTAAAAAAAAGTGAAGCTTCACCTGAATGGTCATTTAAACTTGAGTCTAATGATAATTTTCATTGAGTATGTCTTTCAATTACATGACACCCTAGATGTATTGCCATCACTTCTTTCTAAAATGATAAGGTGTTCAAAAGCGAGTAAATACATGTAGTAAACTCTATTTTATTTCTTGTGATTAAAACAAAAACATAAAAGAAAGACTAAACATAGCTGCTGCACTTACTGATATAAACATGTATTCGTTACATTTAGTACTATGTTTATTTATTCAAGCAAATACTGATTGATAACCTGCCATGCAGAAGGCACTTTGCTGCAGCTATGCAGCAGTAAATAAGGAGTCCATATCTTTCTTATGCAGTAATTTGTATTCAAGTTAGGGGAAATAACTGATGCATTATAAAAATAATAAAATTTACCTTGTCCATTTATTGAGAAAATGTCCTGGTAAAGGTGATAAAGAAGAGTTTCTGTAGAAGTGTGGTTTTTTTTTTTGATAGAATCAAATAATTCTCTGAAAAGATGATATTTTTGAGCAGCACCTTGAATAATGTGCAAAAACTGGAAAAACTTATGCAGATTTATTTGAGAAGAGAGTTCTAAATACAGGAAAAGGCCAGCGAAGAGGTAAAAACATTTCTGACATAGTTGAGAAATAAGGAAGGCAGATGTCCTTAAATGCAGTAAGTAAAGAGAGAAGGAGCAGTAGGAATGGAATGAGTTAGTCATCTATTGGATAAGTAAAGTGATGTTTTTTAACCATAATAAAATTTTTGAATTTATACTCAATAGTCGATCTGCAACAATATTTTGGATCCATGAGCTCCTTGTTTAATGCTCTGTGAGAATGTTGGGAAATCTGCATGTCTTCATGTCTATTATTTTATGTCATATTGACCTTGAATTTCGCTTCATTCCATGAGGAGTCTGGAGATCAAAAACACTGTGTCTCTCACCTGTGGTGGTGTTTGAATGGTGGGGAAGATCTACTTCAGAGAATAATCAGTCTGCTGTCTCATTCTGCAGTTTACTGAGGTCACTCAGCAAATTTGGTATATAAAGAAATGGGAGAGTGAAAAACAGAAATGAAAGTGTGGCAATTGAACATCTAGAGAAGAGGAAAGTGACTAGATTGGTACGGGGCATGTGGGGAGGTTCTATAGGTGACGTTGAACTTCCACTCAGTTCCCTTCTGCAAACCTCAAACTTTACCCTCAAGAAGGTGGCTGGCAGCTAAGCACTTTGCCTGCTCAGTTTCTTATCTTAATACTCAAGTCTTTCAGCTGCTTTTTTAAAAATCCAAAGTTTAATATCATAATAATTTGTTCAGTGATGCAAGACCTTCTAACCATGGAAAATTAATGCAGTGGGGTATAAGAATCTCACACAAACCATACTGGTTAGCATTCTTCGGCTGGCTAATCTTGAGGCATGTTTTGCTTGGATCCTTGGAGCCAAGTCCCAGTGGATGTCCCAGTTATCCAGAATGGTAACCTACTAAGGAGTAAGTTACTCTTTTGTAATTAAATTTTTATTTCTGTTGGCTTATGCTCACAGTATATAAGCCCCACAGTACATTCCTCATGGGGAGTTGGTATGTGCACATAACACATCCTAATCCTTTTTTTTTCCCAATCACTTTCCTTCCCCTCCACCTCTCTCTTGGTCCCCTTCCCTTTTGTGAAAGATCTAGTTCCTTATCATCTATTATTTATCTTTTGTTTTGCTCTTTATTTATGATTTGGGTTTCTCATCTAAGAGAAACCAGGCCTGTCACATCTTCACTGATCCTCTTGTTCTTCAAATCCCTTTGTGTATCACCCACCTGCACCCAATTTCTTGCTTCAGTCTGCTTTTGACAAATATACTCTATGAGTGGTTGAGGAAAAAAAGCTGTGAGAAATCTTGGTACAAAAATTAGAGGCATTGTTTTAATGAGTACTAAATAAATGCAAGTCTTTAAGAAAGACAAAAGGAAGCTATTGTTATGGTCCAATACAAAAACAGTCATATTTATTTATTTATTTATTTATTTATTTATTTATTTATTTATTTATTTATTTATTTTTGGTGCTGGGGATCGAACTCGGGTCCTTGTGCTTACAAGGCGAGCACTTTAACCGCTGAGCTAAATCCCCAGCCCAAAACAGTCATATTTAATTACATTAAAACACTAATATCTTTGCCTTATTTGACTTTTTCCAGGCTATGTAAGTATTGATGGAGTTCTCTTAATGCTTATGTTGTACTTGAGGCAGAGAGGTGTGTGTAGAAGATTCAGTTAGTGATTTCATTATAGATACAGACTCACTGAAGGAGCATCTCCAGCCCAGGCTCTGGTAACCAGAGATCACAAATGCAGTTATCCATTTCTTACATATATATAATTTCCAATTTGCTGCAGTGAATAGAAGGAATAATAGCTTGGAGATTCAGAGCACTACTTCTAATCCTCAAACACTTTTTATCAATGAATGCACACAGTACTACCACCCCCCCCATGTAGTGAGAGTTGGATATCGAGAATAAAACACAATTATATAATCAAAGTGACTGCATGTTTTATGTATTTGAACATTCATCTGTTCAACCAGTTTTGTACAGTGATAATTTCTATACCTTAATCATATTTTAGTCATATGAGAGAAAATTACAAAGCTAGGTCAAGAATATATCACTTCCCGGTTTTATTTCCTGGTCTTCACCCCCAAATTTCACAATCGTCATATCTTTACATGTTTTTAAAAGAAATATAGCATATTTATCACTTTTTAAAATACAAAGTTTGTTGCAACATGATTCTACAAAATTAATTGCAAATACAATTCTACAAAAATCAATGAAAACTACACTGCCCAAACCAAAGTGAAGAAACTTTTCTCATTTTTCCTGCTTTTATGGCAGCATCATACTATTTTCATTACTATATCTTCGTAGTAGGTTTTTTTTGGGGAGGTAGTACGTTTTGAAATCACACAATGTGCTGCTTCCAACATTCTTCTGGCTTAAGATTGCCTTGATTATTCTTGGTCTTTTGTTGTCCGTTGTGCATTAATAGTTTTCATCTGTGTCTCACAGTCATTTAACACCTATAAAATGGTATATTTTTGGCCAGGAATATGGTAGCCAATAGAGTTT
Source organism: Hystrix cristata (assembly GCA_004026905.1). Classification (NCBI taxonomy): domain Eukaryota; kingdom Metazoa; phylum Chordata; class Mammalia; order Rodentia; family Hystricidae; genus Hystrix; species Hystrix cristata. The sequence continues at coordinate 19,749 of PVJO010008637.1, read as the reverse complement.
AGAACAGTGTTTTCTGGGAATGTCATTGGGATGAAAGGACAGAGTCGCAACAGGCTGATTCCTTAGCATAGATTTAGAGGAGAAACCAGTTTAAAGCTTTAGTTATTGTGCTTAATGTTTTTGTTTGTTGCTTTTTGCTTTTTAAAACTGAAAATTTAATTGAGTTATTGTACACAGAGGTATGCCATGTGTGGCACTGGACCTAAATAGATACTGCCCATCAGGCTGGAGGCCTCATTCTGACAGCTCTGAGGCATGAGAAGAAACATACTGGAGTGTGAACTGGGGTCGGCCTTTTTCTCCCTTGTCCAGGCAGACCGTACCCTGTACTCAAAGAGGGCTCCAGTAATTCTTGTCCTCATAGAAGGCCAAAGAGTTGAGAAGATGGATGTATAAAATAATTTAAGGATTGTGTCTAATAATATAGAATATAATTGGAGGGAAGACTGTCTACTACCATCTACTTATACCAGAATTATTGGACTAATGCGACCTTGTGATGAAAACATTGTTTAAACTATAAAACTGATATTTAAAATATTTTATTTGCATTTCATATAATCAATTATGTTTTATTTTAAAATTTAAATTCTGTTAGGTTTTTGTTAGATTTTAAAGAATTCAGTGTGTTTATTAATAAGATTATGAATACATGTATGGAGAATACATATATGGAGAACAATTATTCAAGGAGTCTACGGCAAGCTTTTCTCCCTAGTACGTTTTTCCTGGCACTTTTCTCCCTAGTATATTTTCTACTGGCTGGGTACTACATCTATCTTACAGATTCATTTTTCATTGTAATTTTCCAACTTTATATGAGTTGCTCTAAACTAAAACGTATATACTACACCTCTATTTGAACAAGGAAGTACTGTGTTCAGTTTTAAAATATATTGCCTTTCTTGAGTGTATGTGAAGTCTTTTTCTCATATTCAGTGGAACAAGCACTCTTACTTGTTTTTCCATAATGTCATAGTTGATGTTCATGCCTCAAACTTCTCTTGTTACCAAAGTTATCACTTTTCAGGATGTCACGTCAAGGTTAACTGTGAGTTCTATAGCCAGAGAGACTTCACAGCTACTTAAATGTAACATGGATTTATATGCATTGCCTCTAAATCAATGAGCAACCTTGCAGAAATATCCCTCCACTACTCAAAAGAGAAATCTTTTGTAAAGCCTTTGTTTCTTACAGGTTTTTATTATTTTTTTTTCAGTTTTCTTACAGAAAGAAGTCTGAAGTTCCTAAGGTGGAACTCAAAGCAAGTTCTAGCTGGTCATGAAGATTTCAGTAAAGCTCTTAAGGCCCCAGTAGTAGAGAAGACTAGAATACATGCATGTCTGAAAATAAAGTTTCCCAATTTAATATAATAATTTTTATTACTCAGCTCTTCTACATTCAGTCTGTAAGAAAAATCACTTCTAAAATGTTTAATCCTTCAAATATTAGAAAGTGAATTAATGACTCAGTTATGAGCTAGTTGTCATAGTTTAATTCTTTCCTGGTTGTATTATATTAAAAATAGAGACATACTGACTGAATGGTTTGAATTGCGACTCGGGTTATTGAACTTTGATATTTTCCCATCAGTATGTAGAGAGCTGAAAAATTACAGTGAGAATTAGGGAGCAGCACTCAGCAGTAAAGGGCAGATCTTAATATTTTCACAGGGATTCTGTAAGGTGTTTAAACTCATAAAATAGATGCACACAGATCGAATCTATGCATTGAATCTCAGAGTCTAAATCTGGGGAAATAACACAATTGTGTACTAAGATCTTCTACTTTTGAGAAGGAAGGAAAATGAAGTTCTGAGGATTAAATGAATTTCTGAAATGCCATAATTGTATTATTGTAGGTAAATACAGAATTCTAGATAAGAAACTGTAAAATCTGATTCAATATCCAAACAACCTTAATCCTGCATTGATTGTTACCCCTAATAAAATTCTATGAAAACCACAAGTTCTAGAAATAAATTCTGTGTTAAAAGATTGTAGGCCTTCTATACTGTGTTTCCTGCCTTAAAATTCAGAGACTCTTTTTGTATATAAATGCTTCTGGGAAGTTTTGTAGTGATATGTAGATAAATTTAAAGGTATATTTTATATATTTCCTAAAAATAGTTGATCATAAAATGGGGAAGTGATGTATTAGGCCAAGTGAGGTGAGAAAGTGGTGCATCCGGGAAAAAATCCGACCTACCCACCATTGATACGGTCAGTTTCAAATACTGAGTATTTTTGCCTCAGTCAGACTTGGATGGCATGAGGCTGCAACATGTCTGCTGACTGAATTTAGTCTTCACATCCAGGGTCTGTGCAGCACAGTCTCACAGAAATCATCCTGAAGATATTTGCTTTACATTCTGACTTGCTGTCTCAGGACTCTTGCTCCTGCTAATGACCAGGATGAGGCATCCTGTGCTGGGAGCTCAGTCTTTGTCTGGTCCCTGCCAATGCCACTCCAGCCCTGGGAGGAGAGAAAGGGTTGCTCTTTGGATCAGTTTGCACAGGCATATGATATTGCTATTCATCTTTAGTCAAATTGCGATGTGGTCCTTGCCCTTAAAGAGGACTATCTTAACTAATCACATTATGTAAAGAGACCTATCCACTTTATCTCACCTGTAAACTACTTTGCATGTAAACTTTCTCTCTAGTACTGGAAAACTGTGGGAAACCCTGAAGTAAGTTCATCTCTAGACCTTTTAGGAAGAGAAAGCTGTTTCCTCAAATTGTTTAGATATACCTCCTTGGTCTTCATTTTCTATCTTAGAATTTACTGTTTTCTGAGCAGATGATATTGGTGGTATATGTTCGTGTTACAGAAAAATTAGAAAACAAGCTTAAAATATTCCTAAATCATTTTCTAACACCTGGGAACTAAATGTCTTGGTATTTCTCTGACACCTGTAGTCACAGCTTACATATGGATGTCCTTGTGTGCTTGCTTTCTCAAGTCAGCTCTCCGCTTAGTTTCCATATGACCGGTTCACACTTACTCATTGGAGCCCAAACCAGCCATCAGCTCTTTACTAATTTATAAATATCGACACAATTCTCTTTCAAACAGAACTAGTCTGGTGCACACCTATATTATATATAGGTGTGTATTATATAAACATTTTTCTATGAAAAATCTAGAATCACTATCTCTTGCTATAGATACTATATTTATTAGTGTAGTGAGTATTTTATTAAAACAAAGTGTGACAATCAGGTCATTACCATGTCATTTTAATTAGTGTTAGCACAGATATTACTATGTAAACCTGGAATAAAATCCCCTACAAGCTGAGCAAGTTTAAAACTTGGAATTGTTTTGCAGATGTTTTCTATGTCATTAATTATGTCTTAAATATAAGTATCAAATACATATTACTAATATCAGCTTTCCTGACTCCAAAACTGAGAAATATATTTTTGTTGTTCACTATAAGCCACCTAGTGTATAATAATATGTTATAATAGCCCAAACAGAGTAAAAGAGGAACTAAATAAATAAAAAACTATCAGATTATTAGACTCAAACTTAACATATTTATCTATTTTTCTATGTGACTGGTGTTTCCACAATCTGAAGAGAGTTTTCTTTAAAATGTTAATGTTTCTTTAGATGAATTCATGTAGAAGCAATTATACACAGAGGAACAATAAAATAACAAGTCAAATTTACCTTAATGCAAAATACTTGAGTAAACTTCCCTCTCAAATGTTCTTTTTCTTCAAGTTTTGTTGACACAAACAATAAATTTCTTATGTTGTGATGTAAGCTCAAATTGCATTTTATATATGTCGGTTAGTATTAATTCTCCTTCCAATTTAAAAAAAATGATACTACACACCCCAGTAAAATAATTACATTTGTCCTTCTTCTGAGCCACATCTATTCATTTCAGTTGCCCATTTTTTGACTGGGTCTTTTATTTTGAAGGATCCAATTTTTTAATTTCTTTGCATACTCTAGATTTGAGTTCTCTGAGAAATAGCTGCCAAAATATTTTTCTCATTCTCTAGATCGTCTCTTACTCTGTTGGTTATTTCCTTTGCTGTGTGGAAGTGACATAACAAAGACTATATATATAAAAAAAAAAAAAAGCACTTTGTCCCAGTGTGTGTGCTTTGCTTTTGGAAAATCTTTAGTGGAATCATTTTGATGTTACAGATGAATATTCATGAAGTTTTAAAGGTATCTACTAATTATATATTTGAATGTAATCTAAGCATCAAGGACTAATTTTTAAAATGAAACAAAAAAGAAAAAAATTATATACTCCTAATAAGTGTGTTTGTGTTTGTGGGAGTATTATTTAAATTTCATTCAGATCACATACCTGAACCTGTACTCAGCCATGTGTAGAATATTTCTTGAAGTTCATGAACTGTTTCTTTCAGTTTTTACTTCATGTTATATCTTAAACTCTCTACCATAGAGGCATGTATTTATGATTAACCACTAGTTTATATGAAAGAAAAAAACTTCAGTTGTAAGAGGTTATATTTTGTATAATATGCAAAGTAGAATAAAAATAAAACTTGTACTCTATGCTGTGTTCTAGATAGTTTTATGACTATATTTAATTTTTACAGAGACTCTTTAATATTTTTATTGATATTTTTATTTTTTAGGATGTAGAAAAATTCCCCAAGTCAAATCCAGATGAGATTAGGATTAGATTTCATTAAAACAAAGTACTCTGAAATACTCCTCAGTTATAAAGTGAAATAAATACAGGCAAAGTTTAAACAATATATTCTTAGTTCCATTATCCCGGATGTATAATGCATATGAAAACAAGTTTTGTTTATTTTACGTATGTTATTTATATCTTTTGACAAATACATATCTCCGTATAATTAAAACCATGATCAAAATATAAAGAATTGGCAAGCAAGTAACTGTTTAATAAACAATTAGATTTGTACATTCTAGAATTTCATATAAATGAAATTATATAACATATGGGATATTTTATTGTTCACATTGGTCCGTATTATTGCAAGTATCAGTAGTTTCTTCCTGTTTTTTATTATCACTCAATTGTATACCGAAGTCAATTTCTTAGAAATTTACAACCACCCTATGACCCAGCCACTCCAAAGTATTTAATTGGAGTAGTGAATTAATACAGCTGTGCAAGAACTTCTAAAATCAATGAATGTTCACAGCAACAGTTGTTTGTACTCAAAAAGGGAGCTAACATAAATACTCCTCAATACAAAAGCAGATGAAATTATTGTTTTAAGATTACACAGATTAGTATCAACCAATAGAAACTAATGCACTACTGATACCATGCAGTGACCTGGGTAAACAGCAGAGGCAATGTGAAGACCACATTCAAGATGAGAATCCATCATTTATACTTCCTTTTAACTCTTTATACTCGAAGTTTAAAAAGATTACTTTGAAGGCTTCTCTTCTATTCACTGAAAAAGGAAAAGGGGGTGCAAAATTGATAGGCGCACTCTCAAAATAGCTCATTGAACAAAAGAAAAAATTGAATATAAGGAAAATGTTACTACACTGGAACTTAAGCACCTCGATTATAGATGAGTTTCAGTTTCCGACACAAAAAGAATTGGAAAATACAATCTTACCAACACTTGCTAAACCTTTCACGTTTGTGCATTCTACTGCATTATTGTAAATTAGAGGATTTTCATGCTGTGGGAGAAGATATGTACAATTTTCTTTGTCATGTGATATGAAAGAAAATATACAGTACATACAGAAACTTTGAGGCTAAAATTCAGTGAGTACGTGTATCAAAAACTCCATCTTGCCAAGATGGAAATAAAGACTGGGGCAGGGGCCAGTTCACATCAAATCGAGAGTCAGACTCTTCAGCTCTCAGCTTAGAGGCTGGCAAACAGAACAATTGTACCCTGAGAAAAGTCTGCTGTCTCCTAGGGATTTGAGGCATGGGGAGGCCAATACTCTTCCCTGCACACAAACATAGAAACATCTTTTTAAACAAAATTAAAATTTTGCAGAAATGACACGTATTTATTCAAAACTTTTAAATTGTGCCGAACATTGTGAAATATAAAAACAAATTTACCCTTGATATTATTCATACATAATACGTATATATGTGAAAACACAATGATAAATTTCCTATATATAGTTGGACAGAATTCAGCTCGTAGAAATAAAGTAGTATACTATTTCAAATTTATTAAAAAACAAATTATACTGAGGGTGAACAAATGATTGAAACAGGTACAAATCCCTTATGATGAATGTTATCACTATCTACATCTAAAATGTACCATTAAAATAAAAAAAATTTAAAAAGGTGTTATTGTCTAAAAATCACATTAACATAAATGTAAGGTAAAATCTTAAATCTTCTGAGACTTCTTTAAAGATATATTTCAATCTAAAATAGTATTTGTAGACTTTTAAACACACTTATTCACACATATACACAAAGAAAAATGGCAGCATATTTGCACTTCTTTATTCCACTATTCTCCATTTCTGTGGTCTTACAAATGTATAATTGTAGCCTTTCTAGTCCTTATTGGACCCTTTGCCCTTTTTTTTTTTTCCTCATTTCTCTACTTCTCTCTTTAATTTGTTTCCTTGGTTGATTGGATTTCACCATTATTTCCTTTTCAGAAGACCAAATAGATTTTGCATCCTCTTCATTGCCTCTATTTTACACAATTACAGCTGGACTGGGGGAAATGGAAGAAAACTTCTTGAATATGTATCCATCTAGGCTATCCTCTACAAATTGGTGAATACATCTTGAAAACATTTTTATCTTTTCTGGCACCTGGCAGGCCATATGCTCAAAAACTACACTTAATGCAACTTTAAACACCCTACTTTCTACAGAAATCAAGATACACACATTCATGCATGTGTGCATGCACACACACACAATCACACACAGAGTCTTAACCCCCCACATCTACACACACATACAGCTCTATTGTGCAAGTATGTTAAGATGTATTATGGGGAACATCCTTAAGGAAAAAAAATCTTTGGTCAGAGACTTATTTCTTATCCCTCTATTTAAAAAAAAAAAAGAAAAAACGTAAAAACTCCACTGAATCTCAAAAGATCAGACCATGTCCAATTAAAATTTAATTCCACCACATTGTTAACTTAGGGTTATTTAAATAATGTTTTAGGCATCCATAAATAATTCATTTGTTACTAATTAGCAGCTTCTACATTACCTTCTCAACTTCTGTTTAACAAGTATCTTCAGACGTTTCATAAAATTTAAATCTGTAGATTTAGTTTGGGGGAGAAAATCTAATCAATTATTGAAACTTGTTTTAGCAGACATTCAGGGTTCTGGAATTGGTCTTATTTTACAGATTAAAAATATCTACTCTCATGCCAGTTATAAGAATGACATGTAAATTCCATTAAATCTTGCATTCCCTTGTTATTCCCAAGAGGATCAATCTTACTCTAGAGAATCCAAGTTTCTGTCAGGTCTGTAATCTCGGATAAAAGGTGGCCGGAGGTTGCTGACGAGCAGATGCTATGCACACCGAAATGTTGTCAGTCTGTTATTTTATAATATGTTTGCATTCATACTATCTTAGCTAAGAGCAGAATGTGTAAGTGGCTTTACTGTTTATATCATTTTATGAGAATGATACTAATAAGTCACTTTGGAAATTAAGTGAACATGGGCTGCATGAATTCACATTTTACTAGCCTTTCTTGAGACTAATGATCCATCCATTATACTCTGAAATTTATATAACAACAGTAAAATGGAATGTAGAATTTTATGGAGTATATTGAACAGGGGTCTCCAGAGAGGCAGAGCCAATGGGATTTGTGTATATGGATGCATGGGAAGGGACTTATGAGAGGAATTGACCTGTGTGATTATGGATGCTGAAAAGTCCCACAAAGCCGCCTTCAGGCTTTGGACCTGAGGCTCTCAGCAACATGGCTTGGTCCAAATCTGAAAGCCTCAGAACAAGGGAGTTTTATAGTACTATTCTTGGTCTGAGGCTGAAGACCTGAAAACCTAGGAAAGGTCTGAACTCCAGAAGAAAGAAGAAAATGTTTTTGTTCCCTTTTGTTCCATCCACATCTCCAGCAGATGTTACAGTGCCTAGGGAGATTGAGGGAGGATTTTTTTTTTTCCATTGATTTCACTATCTCTCACACCGATCTCCTCTGAGACATCCTTCCCTCACTCATAGATAATGCTTTATGAATTCTTCTGGTATTGCTTATTTCAATCAGCATGACATCTAAGACAATGAAAGCTTGCTGTCTTTTCTCCTATCTTACAAGAAAAAAACTGTTCAATTGAATTTCTTCTTAACCAACATTGTCTATCTGTACTTGTTTGTCAATACTTGTTCTGCAATTTCTTTGAATTATACTAATAAAGTTTTTACTGCTGGCACTCCATTAAAATCACTCTTGTTAGGAGGAGACTTTATACATGCAATGATAAATGTAAAGGCGAACTGTATGTTTTCCAGATCCTTAACTCGTTAATAGGGGTTGATATTGCTGGGTCATAGATCCGAGTCGGTCATACCCACGAAATCATGGGTAAGAGCCTTTTTGCTTGATTTTCAGGATATTATAGTCTTCTGATCCTTTTTTGTCTCAAAGGCAACCCTTTTACATTCCCTATTTAGCTTTTCTTCCTTTCACCTAGTAACGTAATCTTGGCACTTCCCAAGAATCAGTGCTTGAAGAACTTTCTCAGTCTGTCACTACTCACTTTCTCAATGATATCATCCAACTTTCTATCTTTAAATGGCACATTTACGAGTTCCATCTTTGAATCCTTATCTCTACTCTGTATTAGTAATCCTTAAATCCAGCTGCATTTTTGAGATCTTGCTTTGGTTTGCCAGCAAGCATTCATGGTTTAATAAGAACAATGTCTAATTCCTGTTGTCCATCCCTTCACCAGTAGTCTTCTACACCGTATCTTCTTCCACAGCTTCTCTTCCAACTCGTGGGTTATCAACACTGCCCTCTTTACTATTCCTCAAACATAGTTGTCCTTGCATATACTCAGGAACATTGTCTGGGTATCCCCTCTGTAAATTATTTTAATAGTTAATTCTTTCTATTTTTTAGGCTTGTAAAAAATTCATTTTTAAAACGAGGCCTTATATGTTGCTGTTTAAAATTGACCTCTCCTATATGCTTGACATCCCCCATAGGTCTTTTATTTTGCATTACATTTCCCATACCTCTTACCACTATGCTTAACATATATTGTACTTATAATACCTTGTCATTTGTAAGTGGATCCGAAATAGAATATAAGACTCAGGAATTGTTTTTAATGTTATTTTTTAAGATCTTAGACTGTATTATTCAGAAATAAATTTCAGATTGTGATAGGTTTTGTGAGTCATGAACAAAAGTACAGTTTTGTAACCAATTCAATAGTAAAGACATAATTTGAAGGTCATGGTAAATTTCTTGGAAATCATGGAAATTCAGACAAATGAGTGCGGAGTAAATAACCCATGGGAAATAACATCCTTAAGTGCTGTTAATCTTTATGAATACTGTTACTTCTTTAAGAAGAATCATTCCAAAATTATCTGCTGATTGACCCACCAAACAATAAGTTTTCTCTAAGTTTTTTTTCAATTAGCAATAATCACATCTTGGATAAACATCATTGGCTACGATACTGCCACTGCGCAAAGCTCTAAGGTTATTTTTTAAGGGTTTGTCTACACTAACATTCATGGGTGACGCATTTTATATTATCCAATGTGTTTAAATATTGTATTTTTCCTCCAAGATAAATTTCTAACATGTAACTACTTTGTTTTTTATTCTTCCATAATACTTATGGCCCGAAGGAATAGGACCACTGTCATAATTATGTTTATTCACAAATTATAATATAACTGTACATATAGAAATAAAAATAAATTAGTAGATTATAATAATCACACATTAGCACAAAATTAAATAATCTTTTGTTATTGATGGATAGTTCATGCTATAATACAATGTTTTGGAAAGAAGAAAAGCCAAGAATTCCATGGTATATTATGGAAAAATTGTATATCTAGTATTTTCTTTATTTAAAAAATGCAAAAGTTGTTTTGAAAACTTTTTGCTGAAAAGTTTCCTTTTTGAGATAAAGAACTAGAAACAACTCCCCTTGCAGTTTAATATTTGGTTGTTAATGGTAATAATTCAGTGGGATAATGGAAATGTTTATCTTTCTTCTAACACTTGAGGAAAATTTGATTATTTTGCAAGATTGAAAAATTTGGAGGTGATTATATTCCTTCTGATTCTTCATCTAGTGATGTGAAGTCATAACAAAATGGAAAATGGAGGGTTCATGCAAATATGCTATTTTCACTCAAGGGACATCTCTCTAAAACCGTGGACATCTTTTATCTCCACCCACAGACATTGCTTTCAATGACATAAGTACTCAAAATTAAAGATAGTATGGAATTATGATAGGAATGTATTAACATCAGCAGTGTGAAACTGTCATCATTAGCTGTCCTGATTTGTCTGCAGAATACGGCTGACATTATGATAACACCTAGATTATTCAGATCTTTCAACCAATCATACTTGTGTCTTTCAAAGTTACTCAATTAGGATATTTAGCATATTTGGCACATTATTTTACTTTTCACTTAACATCCTTTATTCTACACTCTGTAAATTGAATTTAAGTAATCTGTAAATGGCCTAGAACACTTAAAATTTAAAAATGATTTTATAAATTTTTGTTAATGGAACCTAAATATTCTGCAGGGTTTTGCATTTTTACAGGAGTATTCTTTATTGCATGTTTTTTTCTTCAAAAGTAATGATTAAGAAGGTACTCTGGCCCTTGTCATTTGAGGCCTATTCTTTTGAATCTAAACATCTCTAAGGAGGAAGCAATTTATTTTGTACCTCTGTGCCTTAGACACTGACATTTAAACTATTTATCACCCTGGAGCCTTCACAGAGGAATAAGCTGTACTAGACTTTATTACAGACTAGAAAGCCAGAGCTTGAAACATCTTGATACTACTGGGTGCCTCTGGGTGAAGACAGCTCCGAATGGGAGAGTACAGCTACAGAAAGAAGAAAGTGCACATGCAGTTGAATTGCATATAATGAATACTGAACATTCTTAATCAAGAAAACTAGAAAGTAGGAAATATGCAGGTTGAATTTGAAATTCAAACATAGAAATAGAGATATTATAGTATATGCTGTCTCATTTGGAAATTTTCAGATACTAGAGATTAATTCTTATACTCTAATATCTATAGCATTTTGGTACTTTGACTCTAATATGTTAATAATATCGGTTTCTTAACAAAACCATGTATATTGAATTGCTTTAATTTTCTTTCTTACAAAGTGTTATGTTTGCTTTCATCATGCCTATTCTACTATTTCAGGATGAAACTGAGAGTGGAAATTATATGGGCACGAATAAAATATCTCTAGAATAATCAAAAGGGTGTGGTATGTAATTGTCATGGTGCATCCATTTCAAAGTACAACCTGTGCTTCAATATAAATCGGGATTTGAGTGCATGTGCCTCCTCTGTTACTAGAATTTACGTGTGCAATGGCAGGTATATCTTGATTTTGTAGTAGTCAGTATAAAAAATATCTGTTTGAGGAGAAAGAAAAAGAAAGCTTGTGAACTTAAAATAAAGGGTTGCATTAGTCGAATCTTTATTTTTATGTTTTTTAATTTTTTTTACCAAGATCATGTATTGGTAAATTGTATACATAATGTTCACATCCATCATGGTTATTTTGTACCTGTACATGATTTATCTTGGTTTTTCCCCCCTTTTCCCCACCCCTCCTTTCTGTTCCCCCCTTCCCTATTTACAGCTGGTTTATTTATATTTTCCATTTTTTCCCTTTCCTCTTTCTTTCCTTTCTCCCTTGCTTCTTTTCCTCCTTCTGCCTTTCTAGTTCTCCTCTCTTTTCAATACTATCTTCATTTTATATAACATCTATTACATCTCTCTAACCTTATTTACCCTTAAGGTTACTCATATCAGAGAAACAATTTGATGTGTACTCATGAGTGTCTGATTTATTTCACTTAAAGTGCATCCATTTACCTAGCTTACCTTTTTATGGCAAAGTAGTACTCCATTTTGTAGAAAAAACACATCTCCTTTAGCCATTCATTAGTTGTTGGGCATTTAGGTTGTTTACAAGACTTAGCTATTACAAATTGTGTTGCTATAAACATAGTTGTGCATACATCGCTATGGTATGATGATTTTTATTCTTCTGGGAAGATCCCCAGTAGAAGAATAGCTGAATCAAATGGAACCACTAGTTGTAGTTTTTTGAGGAATCTCAATACTGATTTTCACAGTGGCTGGACCAATCTGCATTCCCACCAACAGTGGAGGAGGGTTCCTTTTTCCCCACAGCCCCACCAGCATTTGTTTTTGGTTGATCTTTTCATAATCTCTATTCTTTCTGGAGTGTGGTGGAATCTTAATGTTGTTTTGATTTGCATCTCTCGAATGATTAGTGATGTTGAACACTTTTTCATGTTTTTTTTTTTGCCATTTTTATTTCTTCATATGAGAAATGTTTATTCATTTCAGATGCCCATTTTTGGATTGGATCTTTGAATTTGGGAGGTTTCATGTTTTGGGGTTCTTTGTATATTCTAGTTGAATCTTTAAATTTATTTGGTAGGATTCTTTGGTCTTAAGTAGTAATTGTCTAACACTATGTATGTTTCATAAACATTGAATTTTCTCTATTGTCTGTAATTAGGCACTGTACAACACTTACAATACCATGAATTTGAGAAAATTACATCTTAGTACACAGTCTACCTTTTTGTTTTAGAATGCTTTGAACAGCTCTTTTGTATTTGTTGTTTAAAGCTTGTATGTGGTTAGTCTGTCTCAGAGTGGGGAGCAAACAGCACCTATATGCTGCAGGGGAGGAAGGGAGCCAAATGATCTAAAATCTGTCAGAAAGATTTTGTGGCATATGTATGACTTCTGAGGTCAGTGCACAGAATGACCAAATTATCGTGTCTTATCCTCTCATCTCTACTCACGTTGTCTGACTCACTCATAGCAGATGTATTTATATAGAAATGGAAGACGATTTGAAAAGATTAGTGAAATACTACAGTACAAGATTTTATTGGTTTTAACTCATATTAATGCCTGTTAATTTTACATTTTTGAGTTGAACTTTAAATCAATGAGTATATACCCCCAATTACCACCTTTTATTATCTTGAAACCACTTCAATTTAGATCTTAGAGAGTAACATTACCAGCAATTATAGACAGCAGATAATTTTTGTGTGTCAGAAAAGTAGTTAAGCTATGGAGAAGGTATCATAAGTATTAGTATTTATGAAACAATTTTAAATTGTTTTAAAATATTTTCTGGCTAAATGCACTCTGGCTATGGATATCCGAAGCTTCTACTTAAATGTATCATCCAAGTATCACATTCTTATTTCAGTGGATTGAAACAAATGCGAAGAAGTTATATGGCTGTGTATATAGGGGAAGATGATTGTCTTGGGCACTTGTTAAAATGCTGGTAAAAGAAGGTGATGTATGCATTTAGGAAAAGGAGAATATTTCTACATGCAAGGCTATGAGAATCTTCATCTGAGTAAATACTCAGCTTTCTTGTGCACATAAAACATGGTGTGTGGTACTCAAATTCCAAGGCAGCTACAGATGGGCAAGAGTCCTAAAGGGGTAGAAAGAGTAAGAAAATGTGGAAAGCAGATCAGTGAGTGTTAGTGAAGATATTTCAGTTGGGAGACAGCACTCAGTTAGTAGGCATTATGCAGTCTAACATTCTTTGTTTCTTTCTCTCAAACTCCATATATGTAAAAATATTGTTGGTTTTTTGTAAGAGTTCCTCCTTAATTTGGAATGCTTATTAACAATTCCATACAAGAATTTCAGATACTTGTTTATCTTTTTGACAGAAAACAAACAGAAATACTGTACTTCAGTAAAGAATATTTATTACTTTATTTCTTCTTTAAATGCACTGTCTTTATGATATTTTACAAACAAAATAACATTGTAGATAATGAAGCCAAAGTTATTATTTTTGTATAAAAATTTTTGAAAAGGTATGCATGGTGGAGCACACCTATTATCTGATCACTTTGACGTGCCTAGCCCAGTGAGACTGTCAAAGAAAGAAAAAGAAAGAGAAAGAAAGAGATAAAAGAAAGAAAACAAAAGAAAAGAAAAAGGAAAGGTGTAGCATTAGACAACATTTTGTAGCAAACCACAGATGTTCATAAGACATGGAAGCCAGACACATGGTGGAGTAGCTAATCCTGGTAAACATGAATTTTGAGTTAAGCGTTTGAATACAGCTTAACTGTCTTAGATCTTTTAGGCTAATATCTTACACTGGGAATGGATGAACAATGGAAATTTACTATTCACTGTTTGGGGATCTGGAATGTCCAAGATCAAGGCATCAGCATATTTTGCATCTGTTTACTCCCCACTCCTCATACATGGCATCTTCTTACCATGTTTCTTCACATGGAGGAAGCAAGCAAGAGAGCTTGTGGGATTCTCTTTTGTAAGGGCACTAATCCCATCCATGAGGTTGGCAGCCTCAAGACTAAATTACTTCTCTAGTCTCCTTTCTTAATACTATTGCATTGGATATTGGGTTCCAACATATATATTTTGAGAAAAACCAATGTAGTGATTATAGATGTTACCTTCACTTAAATTTAGTTATCAGTACTGGAACATAAGCAACTCATGTTTGTCCAAACAACTATATAAGGAAATGCTTTATATTATTTTTACTTTCAAATTAGTTTTTGTCATGTTTAAACAGTAATGGTATTGTGCCTTGTACTGTTTATGCACCTGATAGATCTGTGAAAATGATTTTAGAAACCGCTATCCATGAACTACTGTAATTTCGCAGATTGAAAATAGAAGCTGATGATTCAAATCTTTTTCCATTTAATCCTTTGGAAAAGAACCTATTGTTTTATTTATTCTTAACTGTGTCATGGAGAGTCATTACTATAAGTCACTACCATCACCTCTTTAAAAGAATCCATTTGTGCTACTATAAGATTTAGTAATATATACTGAATGTGTAGTTTTACTCACCCTACCACTTCCTATAAATTTAGTTTTAGCTAAAAACAAGGTGGCATGTCTGTGCTGAATTCTGCGATTCCCATAATGATAGTTCTTACCACTGGCTCATATTAGAACAAAACGTCTAAAGTAGCCATTTATAATATGCTGTTTAAAGTCTGAAAGTCTTCTGGAAAATCTCTTTCCTACCTTCTCTACATTTTATATTTAAAATACAAAGATTAATGATTTGCATCTGGCTTAACAAGTAATAATTTTTGATTTGAGATATGTAACCAATAGGGTATAAAAGATGCCTGAGTAATCTTGTGTTTTGGCTCCTAGAGATAAAGAAATGTCACGTGCAACCTGATGTGTTATAGTCCAAGAACAAAGTGTATATATTTCCAACTAACACGATGTCCTGAGAGGTTGTTGCTGAAATCTTGGGGCTCTCTATGCTTGTCTTCACTTTATCTCTGAACGCAGCATATTGTGTCCCCTTACAGAGCCTTTGAAACTGCGTAAGTCTTTTAAATTGTCTGAGACTGTGTGAGTTTCAAATAAAAACCATGTATATTTAACACACACTTTTAAAGCAAAGCAATCAGGACATGTCCTTCCCCTTTGTTAATATGTAGAGAATTGTATTTTAACCAATCAAATTATTACACATTTTAACTGCTTAAGGAATTAAACTGTGAATTTCACTTTTCCTTATATTGTACAGAGTTACTATTTTTATCATCCAAGAAAACAAATTAAGGTAAATGAAACATATGTATTAAAAGAAACTTTAGATGAACAATCTGAGTGATAGACATTAAAGTTTAAAGTCAATTGTTGAAATATTTGCATATTAAGAAAAGTGAATTAAATGACCTGGTAAGAACCAGTACATCACATTAAAATGTAATGTTCCAAATAGATACTATTCAGTTACCTAAGAAGAACTTCACAAAGAGAACTTTCGATATTACTTTGCAAGAAGCATTTGACACTAACTGAAGTGATACAACTTGAGTATTTCAAGTTTGAAAGGGAGTCAGAAAATACTCAAAAGACAAAAGTATTTGAGAAAAGAAACTGTGGCTGCTCTGATAAACCAGCAATAGAGATCTTGGCACACAACGGCAGGTGTGAACTGAGTACACAGGAGTAAAGTTGCGTCACTGATTCTGTAGCTGGAATCAGATAATTCGTAAATGCTTCATTCTTACAGTATCTTTGGGTACCACTTAAAGAATCCTTAAATTCTTAGATTAAAAAAAAAGAATTTAAACCTCGGTTTTGTTTTACAAATAAAACTTAGGTAAAATTACATGTAAGCAAAAGTACTGTGGTAGTGGTCATTTTTTATTTAACTCAAGGAATAGTAATAAAGAGTGAAACCTAGAGATTGACCTATTGGAATTGTGCAGCAGTTTCTAGTGTTAAGCACATGTAGACTGTCTCTGTGATTATAGGTAAAATAGACTTTACAATCATAAAATAGATAGGTGTGACTATAAGGACTTTGGAGAGTCTGTCAAAGAGAAACTTGATGAGTCATTTGTGGCTTAACATGTATTCTGTAAGTCTTATTTTATATGATAATGATTGATTTTTAAAATCTGAGTAGATATGAAATTGTATGGTCTAACTACTATACAGCTATTGAATTCCTTACACATCTTTTCTATCAAAAATATTTTAAAAAACTTGCCTCTGCATCAGAGCAGTGGAAAATTTATTTCACATGCTCTTCCTTCTTAGTAATTACTTTGCTTTATTAAGTAGAAATAATCATGTTATTCATGTATTTGTCATCTCAGTCACTCCCTCCATGGGCATTTATTGAAACCTATTTTCTACTTGCACTGTTCTAATAAAAAAATAGCATTGTTCCTAAAAATTGTATTCATTCATCATGGTAATATTAAATCATAGAGGCAAAATGTGCTCTTTTTACAGGTATGTTTTTAAACATAATACACATCAATGTAACATTCATCTTGGGAAGAAATAATCAAATACTAGAGGAGGTGATATCAGTAAACACTTCAATGATGACAGAAATGGTCAAGAGAATGGGCTACATAGATTAATCTCTGGACGCATAAAGGAAAATCTGAATTGTTTTTCAGTGCAACCTGTCATACCGCTTCTGGATCTTTTCTCTGTATAAACTTGCCTAATATCTTCACATTTTTCATCATATAATGTCTGAGATTTTAGGATTTTGGCTTCCTTATTTTGGCATATCCAGCTTCCTGTAGCAACCAGAATGAATACATGTCAGGTAGAAGCAAATATGCAAGTGATGATCATATTACCCACAAGATCACGGAGGAAACAAAAACAAAAAATAATTATTTTTCACATATTTTGTACTCATTTCTGTCTCATTTGAAACTCATGCTTACTCCTGCTGCAATCTTGTTTAACAAATGGGATGAAATAAAATATTAACTTTCGACTTATTGTGATTTTAAACATAAACAGCTTTTATACACATTTCTGGGCTTTGATATGTTCTTCAAATAAAGCTCTTCCCTACATACATTTCATTGTTAGGGATGGAAGCAATATTGCCCTGCCAGGTCAAGAAAACACCTTGTGCATTCTGGTTACTCTTTAATAGGGACAACATTGTTGATTTTCCTCCTTTGGAAAAAAAATAATTCTATTAATCTAAATCTGTCTGTAAATACACAGAAATGAGGGATAAAGGTTTTCAATTATGAACATTATTTTGAATTCAGTATATTTTAATTCAACCATCTGTTCATAATTTAACCATCAGTTTGTCATTGAAGAAACTCTTTGATGTTGCTCAGAACTCCAATGTTATGTAATGTTTCTGGAGCTCTGCTATCTCTAGCCTCTTAAAGTAATATTGTTTACATCTCTCTCTGCCTCTGCAGAAGAAATTCTATGTCACCAGAGAGATACTATGATTTTGCTATTTTCTTAATAAAATAGTAACACTTAATTTGTTTTTAACATGATTGTATGTACCTTGTGAAGACAAATTAACAAAGTGAGTTTACCTCTGTAATTTTTAATGCAGAATTTAAGTGGCAAATGATAAATCCATATTTAACCAGACAAAAATGATTATTGTAGGCAAAAGAGTGAAACTTTAAATGAATATGCCTGAAAGTATTTTCAAACAACTACCTAAATATTTATTTTGAACAACATAGATTGCTTATATTTGGTATCAAACAACACAACTGCAAAACACATTATTAAAATGCACATCAGAATGTAGTATTTAACATGTAAAATGCACTTATAAAATCCAAAAGATGCCCTCTTTAAATCAGATTTAAATGCTCAATAAAATAATAATTGTGTCTATTTCTGGTCATTTGTTAGAATTGGCAGTTGGCTTAGCTGAAATTCCATTACATTCAGCTATTCCTCTTCTAGGTATCTTCCCAAAACAGTTAAAGACATCATATTACAAGGCTAAATGCATATCCATGCTTGTAGCAACACAATTCATAATAGCTAAATCTCGTAAGCAGTATATATGTCCACCAACAGATGAATAGATAAAGAAAATTTGGTATTTAAACACAATGGAATACTACTAAGTCATAAAGAAGGGTAAATTGGGTCATTTATAGAAAAAATGGATGCATTTTGAGACTATAACATTAAATGAGCTAAATCAGACACAAGTTTAAGTATTGCATGGTTTCTCTTATATGAGAGACTCAAAATATAATATATAAATAATAAAAAAATAAAAGATGAATACTAGGACTTAGGGAGGTAGAAATTTTTCTAATGAAAAGGAGGAGATCAAGAGATGAAGGGAGCAGGTAGAGTAGAGTGGAAAGGGTGAAAAAACAATTGAAATGTGTCACATAATTCATCGAATCCCGCCAAGGAATATAATCCCTTTATTAGCAAACGTGCTAATAAAAAACAAAAATTAAAAAAATGATTAAAGCCATCTATATGTCTGCCCAGTCATTTATGATGAAGTAATCATTTATCATTAATACTTGTAGTCATTAATCATAGTATTGTGTTAAACAACATAGTCAAGTGATTGGTGCACACATGTGTTGGACTAGTTGATGGCACTACATGCTAATGACCTCAGACACTAATCACCTTCATAGTTTGTGGTGTCAAATGTCATGTAGAGTGGTTATTTCTGCATATCCAGCTACACTCTGGGAAAGTATATATATCATGTAATCAGTGGACACTTGTTCTACCTAATGTTATGATATTTTAGTCCCAGGGTAGTCTTTTAATTCGGTCTGAGCTAAAATGATTATTCATCATAAAGTATGTCCCATTTAAAATAATTAAAATAGTTATTTTAATTCGATCTAAGCTAAAATGTTCTGAGTATGAATATGTATCAAATATATATATGATTAGGCATGTATATATGCACAAATATTTTATATGTAATATAAATGAATGTTAATATACAGACATATGGATTTAAATGTTTGAAATATATGCACACAGAGTATCGTAATTTGTGCATTTAGAAATGAATGTGGATAGCAATTCTGCATAAGTCATTGACAAAATCACTAACTTATTTGATATACACAGAATGAGAAACACTATCATCAAAATGAAAAGAAATTAAGTCTTTTTTTTTTTTTTTTTTTTTGGTGGTGCCAGGGATCG